>MU227244.1:11061119-11083658 GCA_018584345.1 Thuja plicata | reverse complement strand
TGCTCATTCGCCTGCACTACCCCTGGCACTGTCAGTCTGATGGCTCTGTGTGCTACCCACCATTGTGCATACACAGGAACTACCCCTGCATCTAGTAGTGACTCCCGTCCCCTGATCCAAGGTACCTCAATCATGCCCATAAACAATGCTTGGGCTATCCAAGGATCTGCACCTATCCCCCATACACTCCCTATCTTGCAGGTAACCAATGGATGCGGGAACCCATTCAGTACTACCTCTTGTACCTGTCCCATCTGCCTCCATACCCTAGATGGCATATATTGTGATATCATTTATGTTGTCCTCCCAAATAGCCAACAGTCGGTCTGCACAAACCTCATATAATATGAGTCATAGAACCCATCCTCTGCATAAACCCCCTACTGTGGGGTCTCATGGCCCCAGGCCTCGTATCCTGCATAGGGCGCCCATACTATTGCCCCATCTCATCCAGCCTCCGGTGCCAGTATCCCACTGAATCTGTGGCCTCGTAACTAATAGCTGGCCTATACTTATAGATGAAAGGCTCATATGCTGCTTGATTCTCCTAGTGTCTGATCGGTCATGTGACTGCTATATGCTCCTAGGCCCATACAAGTAAGAGTGTACATCCTGGCCCTAGTGCTCTACCCCTGTGGTAGGTGCACATATGCAGATCATAGTATAGCTGACCAAGGATGATGTATCCCCAGCAGTATTGGTCGTCGTCCTCAACCATGTTGCTCAACACTCATGCCCAGCCTATAGGGAACCCCTTGCCTGCATGATCAGGCATGAGACGTCCCCTATCAATCCTGCCAAATAGAGCGCCAGTCACCATGGCCATGGCTCCATGGTCATCACTCCCATCTATAACATCCACTATCGTGTAATCAGCAGATCTATGAACCTCCACCTCAAAGCCATCTCCATGTAGGGCTTTGATCCCTCCACATAATACTCAGGTATGACCCCCTGAATGGGCACTCTATAAATCCTCTATACATCATGAAGGGTGATAGTCGCTTCCTCTGTAGGGAAGTGGAAGCTAGAAGTGGTACTGTGCCACCTCTCTATCAAAGTAGACATGAGTGCATTATGCACTCGAAGATGCAGCTAATATCACACGTGCTCTAAACCACACAGCATCACCACTCCCCACTCTGCCACCATCAGGTGTGGCTCTAGCTCCATAGTCACTAGATAACACTCCCTAGCTCAGAATGTGATCATCTCCTCCTACAGTCAGCAAACCCATTTTAGCAATCAGATAGCATGCTAGGGCATCAAAAAATGTCCCAGGACTGTCTGGGGCATTGAAAAATGTTCCTGGACCCTTGTCTTTTTTCTTCCTCCTCTCTTTTCTTTTGTTTTTGGGTCAATCTGCACAGACAACAGTTGTCCCTCGCAAACAGTGAACTTTCACAGTCGCCAGTCTGTGGATCCGATGGATCTTCATAGATGACAGTCTACGGAGATGGTGATTTAGGCCGCCGCCTCCCTTGCCATGCAGATGGCAATATTAAACATCATCGTCTTCGATGTGCATTTTTGTCTCCCCCACCTTCGCAGACAGAGATTGGTCAAATCTCTATCTGCGTAGACGACCATCGCCTGTCAGTCGTCTGCAAAGATGGCGGTTCGTCGATCATCGTCTGCGCAGACGGCAGACGGGTGATCACTGTCTGCACTACACACCTATTTTGGGGCATTTATTACATGTATTTACTCTATTAAAATATTAAATGCATAAATGACAAGATAGGCGCTTGACTCCTCACCGGTGGTCTCGCATCTGTAGGCCACTGGTGTACCCGGATGTGCTCCCCAAGCTGTGCTCACTCTCATTGCGCTGCCATGGCTCTCTTCTTCTTCTCTCTTTTTGCTCTTTGTGAGTGAAAGTGACTTATCCATGGGCCCCAGTAGACTATTTATAGCCCCTTGGGACCCATTTCTTCCGTCGGTCTCCCCTTTTCCCATTCTAATCCCCGTTTCTCCTCTATTTTTCCTGGACACGCCATGTAATTGGTCTATTTTCCCCATTTTCTTGCCTTTTCGAGAAAATTTTATAAAAATTTGTATTTTTTCCTATTATTTTCTCGAGGGGGCACCCTCCTCCGTTGTCACTATCGTAGGTTTTATGAACCCTCTAGGGCATCTTATTTTCTTTTCTTTGATGCAACGTCACTTTTGACAATGCATCAAAGAGGGGCAAAATGTAGACGTCCAAAATCATCCTTATATTAATTTAATTAATATTTCCATAACATTATAGTTAATTGTAAGTAATTGTATTTGTTATATTCTTCTATCTATTTAATTAAATTTATTTAATTAAATATGATTCACTTTTCCTAGTATTTAAATTTAATTTAAATACTCCCCCTTTTATTGTATTAAATCTTATTTAAATACATTATCCCTCATTGATTCCCTTTAAATAAATTTTTAATTTATTTATTCCTTCACATGACCTAAATTCTACTAAACCATAATTAATCTAAATCTAATTTAGATTAAGCTAATTTGAACCTAGATCCTACCCTATCTCACATCACTCTCGCCAAATAAACCTACCCACTAATTAACTAGGCTAATTTCTTGATTCCTACAACAATTAGTCCTAATTATTTGCTCACACATGTGTGAGCAAATTTTCAAAAATTAACTTTTCTGAATAATCCTTATTTGGTGCCAACAAAGTTTCTTACACCTATGATGACACCTTCTTACACTTTTCAAAAGTGTCTCATTGGTCCAAAACTCTTACACCCTCTTACACCTTCTTACAAGATCCTTCACATGTGTACTTTAAGTACACTTTGACCCATCACATCCAAAGTTGCTCACACATGTGTGAGCAAAGTGGGCCTCTTGCATGGCTTATGTGTCCCTCATGTGGCACCTATATGGATGCCACATGAGCTCCACCTCATCCAAGCCCTCTCTCTCCTCCAAAAATTCTATAAATAGAGGCCTTTCTCAAGAGCAAATCATCTCTTATTTTTGCATTGTTATCATGCTAGTTTGTCTCTAGAATTCCTTAAAAGCATTTAGTATCTTTCATAGCAATTTTAATTTATTTTTTAGCTCATGTTTACTTCATACTTGCAATCTAGATATTACATGTTAGGATTAATGGAATGAACTTAGTTTATTTTCATTAAATATTGCATATCATCTTAATATTAGCCTTGCATTATCATGTTGAATGAACACTTGAGACAAGTTCCTCATACTTATTCTTGAGATATTCATTCTCTTAGTTGCATTCAATAGATCAATAGTGGGATTTATATATATTGTGTTGGGTGAGCATACCCACACACCTCTCTAAGAGAAAATCAACAAGGTCTTGGGTGCCCTTGTTCAGCTCATCGGAGGTCATGATGGAGTTTCTTATTTTCGTAGTATGTTTTAGACATGTTAGTATAACTTATTGATTGTTATTTCTCTAACGTTTACATGTCTGAGCGTGCTCCCAACAGGTAGATTTCCAACATGTACAATTAGCACCCACAAATAATGTACTGAGAGTATAGTATCCATGTTAAAAGATTTAGCCTTGTTAAAAGCTTATTACAACATTACAGTACATATTCCATGGTAAAGGACAGACCCTGCTAGGAATCAAGAGTAACAATGGGATCACTGCCCAGGCACACTACCCAAAGAAGGTTAAAGCCACCCTCAATGATTAACAATCCAAACAAGTGTATATAAGAAATATACAATCCAATGAACTATCCAATAGCAACTGTCTTTGCTTGGTCGGTTCCAATGAAGTATTACAATCACAGATTTTGCTCTACATCCTGCAACCAATCAAGCTTTGTAGATTCTACACTTCTTTGTCTTCAATTACCTTTTAATCATTCCACTATCACATCTTTTCAAAAGAAAAGATCTCTCATATATACCCTATTACGATAATTGATTAGGTCAACCAATTAATATTTCCCAATATAAAAATAATTATTTTATCCCTTGCTAAGATACAAAAGGTACCTAAAACAATTAAAAATCAATTACAATACATCATATATACTCCAAGATCTACAATCCATGCTGGCAATCGACAATACACGCTACATCTCTAAAGTTGGCCACAAATAGGTCTTCTCCAGAATACACACTACAGCTGACATCACCAACAATCACATGACTTGCGATCAACAAAAAAAATTTCTCAATTTTTCCTTTGTCATCCCTTAAGCTCGCATACCCTAAATCATCATCGCCTATAAGATATACCCAAAACACAGAGACTCGCTCTATCAAGCATCAATGTCACAGTCCAAAAACCAGTCTTCACTAAAACATTTGTAACATCACCAATATGCAATATTAAGCCAAGTGACCTTAGGAATAAGTTCATCACACATCCTTCTTCATATCCTCATCTTCGCTCATTCTAATTAATCCGTAGAGTGTTCGTACACTTCTATTAGTCATTATATAATAGAAATAGCCAGTATGTTCTCTCCACAGAAACATATATTGACATCAGTGACAAAACATGAATGCCAATAGCATCAGTAGTACCCAATTGTGATATCATCCAACAAATCTTTTTTTCCCCTCAAAAATATGTGATCAAAAAAAGAAACATCTAATCCAAAAATTAAATCCAAAGACCACAAAGACCCACCAAAAAAATCATTGTGGGTCCCAAAATAGAAAGAAGCTACCACGAATTCAAAGTCAAAATCCACAATGATAGACCCAAAGTTTCTAATCCACAAGCTAATAATCTCTCTCCATCTCCCAAATCCATTTTGGGTCCCTATGTCTCTAAAATTCCCTTTCCTAAAAACCTCCATCTTACCAATATCATCCATTCATTCAACATTCATCAAAACACATGCCAATATTGATCCTAGAAACATCCCCCCCATCACACTCCCCTTATATCCTTTCATCCAAACACTTTCCAACATGCATGTATCCCTTATTTAAACATTCAAATCTGTGTCTTTGCATAATCTACTCATACTACTAAGGTTGTACCAACATTCAATGATCACTCCAAATGGGCTCATATTTTTATAGTATGGAACTATATTCTCAAGTCCTTCCTCCACCTCCCTATAACCACTCCTTCAAATCCACTTACCCTCACCCTTCTCTATCTCATACTATTCCAAAATTTAAAAAAAAATACAAAAGGAGAAAAAAAATTAAAGAGAAAAAATTGTATAGTGGCGAAAACCTAGAAAATAGGCATCATGTAGGTTTCTCTATCCACTTTCTCTCTAATCTTTGAGAAAATAAATTCTTTCTACCTATCTAAAATCCTCTCCATCTCAGCTACCTATCGTACTCATCATACTCTATCCTTGATGATACCTCCATCAATCTTGATAACATGGAAAATATCTATGTGTGCTTTGGACATCTCTAGGCATACATTGCCATCCTGTAACTTTCATCCCACCATTGTCTTATATTCCCAACCTTACTCTCCTCCAACCCATCCATAATATGCATAAATTCCACTATATGATACTTAAACCCACCTTCATATTTTAGTCCACCCATTATTGTATCATCCATCTATCTCCCTTATCCTCTCATAATATTACCCTTTATCCTATCATGAGAATATCAATGCCTCATCACACGCAACATATCTAAAGTGTGGCATTGTATTCCTTTATGACATATTCCTTGGATATTTCATTCACACAATTTATCTTAGCAATATGAATTCAATGTTTTAATTGATGTCAACATGTTGTGCATTAGTGTCAATCTAATGTAGAGAAGTGCAAAAGAAGTATGAGAGTTATATTTGAAGTCTAATATATAGGAAAGAGTATCAGAAGTCTGATATGTAGGAAAAATTATCTAAAGTTTGATATAGAAGAAATATTATTTTAAATTTTCTATTAGAATATCACATGATTGTTCTGTCTTGTGGTGATAATAAATCAGTATGAGGGGTATCTAAAAGATGGAAGTATGGAAAGTTAGAATATGCAAGAAAGAGTATTTGAAGTCCTCGTGGGGGAATGCTCTACATTATTCCACATAAGAACTTGATGACTTGTGGTTTTGGTGTTGTAATGTATGAATTATGAATGTTGAACTATCTAATTTTCAAGTCCACTAAAGTTTAGAGGAAGAAGTTGTGTTTTGTTATTTGTTGACAAGAAGACTAGCTATCAAGAATAGTCAGGATAGGTTCAGAGAATACTCTGCATTTCCATCTTAGGTTTTTCAAATTTGTGGACATGTTTCTAACATCTTTGCAATGTTCCAATTCAAATTTTTTATGTCGATTTCCTCTGCAAGTGAAGATGTGTTATTTTATGTGCAATATTGTTGTCTTTGTTGGTCTCTGGCCAACTCACTTGATTTTGATGTGTTAATTTATAACTTATTGGTGCATATATTCTTTGGAGGAAGGGTTAAGAGATTGAAATAGGTATTTTCATGGAATTTTGTGATTCACATGTTGACATGTGTTCATTGGAGTGTGATTTTTGGCTAACTCATTGGTGTGCTTTAATGCTTTTCTACATGTTTCATTTGGGTCTAACCTTAAGAATGGTTGAAATTATTGTGAGTTGATGAACTCACTTATGTATGGCATGTTATGATAAATTTGGGCCCCCTTCATCTCCTGGGGTGGACCACGTTAAATATTTGTGCTCATGGTGGATGACTTTGTACAAACATTGATTATTTTCCCTATGGCAGACCTTGTTGAGTTTCTAATATTCAAGCTAGTGTGTGTGTGTGTGTGTGTGTGTGTGTGTGTGTGTGTGTGTGTGTGTGTGTGTGCGCGCCAAAGGATGAACTAGGTGTATAATTGATGCAAATTATGTATGAATCAAATGTGAAGGTAGAGTAATGAAAATGAGAAAGAGAAAAGGTAGAAGAGTGTGGATTTGATAGAGTAGTTACATAGTTTTCTTAGGAGATCCAATATCTTAATATTTCATCATTTTCTTGTATCTACTGGAAGATTGTGTTCTCCTCTGGCATCTTGTGTAGATTTGTATCTCTCCAAGGTTGTCTGATTTAGCCTCCAAGTCCTTCATCAGGGAGTAGTGTGCTTCCATGATGGTAAGCCTAAAAAAAACATTAAAAAAATTTATTCATATAGTGGGTAATTCTCACTATGGTTTCTCCCATATTGGGTTTCCCACAAATCTGGTATTCATGTGTATGTGTGTTTGTTGTAATATCTTTCATTGATGGTTAGTTGGATTAAATTTAATTATTAAAGGTGTATAACATGATAAGTTGAGTTTTTGTGCATGTTGATTCATCCCCCTCTCAGCATCCATAGTTTTTCCATAACTGGTATCATATCCAAGATCCTCGTAAAGAATTTTAATCGCTTGAGGTAGATCTGAGGTGGAAAATGAACATGGTGTCAAAGTACCAAAGTTTGATGGAACAAATTATGTATTATGGAAGGAAATGATGGAATCACTTTTAGACTCTATTCCATTTCGAGTTCTTGAGATTGTTATAAAATTCCACATGCCTATGGCATCTGGTACTCCTACACCGGGTGAAATCAAGGCTCATGAGAATAATGCAATGGCTAGGAATGCTATTATCAATTATTTAGGTGATTCAGAGTTGTCAAAAGTCATGGGGTGTAATTGATAGCATATGAAGTTTGGGAAAAGTTGGGAAACATATATGAAGGAGATAAGAAGATCAAACAAATCAAGTTGTAGAACCTAAAGCATAAATTTGAGAATTTTAGAATGTTGAAGGATACCTAAACCGGGTGAATAAAATTGTTCATTCAATTAGAGGAACTGGTGGAACTATAGAAGACAATGAAGTTTTATTGAAAGTGATGAGAACTATGACCAAACCCTACAAAACCTTGTTGATTACCCTTCAATAGAGAAATGATATGGATAAATACACTTTGGAAAAACTTTATTGAACACTCTCTACATTTATAATGTCTGAACTTGAAGAGAATAAGTGCAGAAAGAAGGATGTTGCATTCAAGGTCACTAAAAGGAATGAAGATGTATCTGAGGAAAATTGTGATCCAGATGATGAAGAAGCCAATTTTATTACAAGACTTAAGAAAGGATCTAGAAAGTATAAAGGTAAGTAACCCTTCAAACGTTTTAATTATGGAAGAGTGGGACATTATGCTACTAAATGCCTCTTTAAGGAATATTATAGGATTTTTGGTGAAGAGAGAAAATAATAGAAGGAATGAAAAAAAATACTAGAACATATAATAGAGAGAAAGGAAAGAAGATTTTTTACTCAATGGAGACTCAATAAGTTAAAGGTGTATGACAAAATAAGTTAAGTTTTTGTGCATGCTAATTCACCCCCTTCTCAACATCCAGAGGTGTTCAATTCTTTATCCATTCAACAATTCCTACCATACCTTCATCTCTTCACCCCTTAACCCTTTCGTCTCTTTATAATCCATCCCATAATCCCTTCATACACCAAATCCTTCCTCTTATATCTTTATTGTTTACTATTTATCTCTATCCTCAAGTTGATTCTATTATTTGAGTTGTCTATTTAAAATTATTAATATAAAGAGTGTACTATATGGGATCAAATGAGGTGCCTAAAATTAATCATCCAGATTCTAGAGTAGTAAGCTCTATTTGGAATTATTTAAGTGTGGGTTTAGGAACATTAAGAATTCATATTTTGGCTATATATCACTATTTCTCAAAGTTTATTGGTGTATAAGAATAGGATTTAAGTTCTTATATTCTATGTATTTTCTACTATGTTAACTCTATAAAAGAGATCATTTGGTTTGTACTCCAATAACAAAACGTTTGTTGATGCGAATGAAAATACATTTACTTTGTTAGATTCGCAAGTAGTGAAGAATACCTTATGGAGGATAAATTTAGAAAACCTACACTTGGTTCAAGATAGTATGACCATGAAATTTGTAGAGATGGCCACAAATAAATCTAAGGAGAAGAAAGAAAAATGCGAGACCATTCTTGAGATTAGATAAAATTGAAGACTCTTTAGAAAGAGCCCAAATGGTACTTTGAGAGATAAATAATAACTTAATGATTAAAGGTTGATGTAATCAGGCTCATATCTAAATATATTGATAGGTTTCCAAATGAAAAATTATTTAGAATAGTTTCCAAGAATGAATGAAGTTCCAAGCACAAAATTGGGCTTAATTGAGATAGTTGGGTGACGTTTTCTATGGATAAGAGTGAGAGATTTATAATGGTTACCTCTTCATGGAGAAATCACTATGGAGCTGAAATATAATGGTGAAGAGAAAGAAGCAAAACATCAAGATGGACAATTGGAGTCCTGATAAAGACCATATAAAAAAGAGAGGTATATCCTCGTAAGAACTAAGTAGTTTGAACCACTTCAATCACAAAGACAATCAAATGTATTTTCATAAATGGGATAAGTGTTGGTTACCAAAAACACGAGTCAAGGACTAATATAAAGGTTGTCTCTAACCATTAATTTGTTTCTCTATATGTCTCTATCTCTATCAACACCTGCTTTATAGTCATAGAAATATTTGTAGTCACCTAGTGGAGGAGTTTCCATTGTTATGTGTTCTCAACTAGTACAAGGCAAATTCCAATGTTGATTTTCTTCATTTTTAATAAAGGAAATTATTTTACAACAAATTTTTCTATGTTCCTATCCATTTTTCGATAAATATGTGCTTTAGATGGATAATATCTTCAATGATTAGTATAGCTCTAAACATTTCAGGAAGATCTCTCTTATCGTGTTGTGGGCTTGCTTATTGGGGTTGCTAAGTGTATATATTTTAGACAACACATCACTAATAAGAAAGGCATTGCAAGTAATATATGACAATTAAAATCACATTCCAACTAATACGGTACTATTTTGGGAGAAATTTTAAGCAATATTTTTTTTTGCATCAAGTTTATAGGCCCCACAATACAATCCATACCAACTATCAAAGTGTATAGCTTGTGATATTATGGCACTATTAAAACCTTCATATTAAGGAATTGTTGATGCAATACATAGATACTTCAGAGATGTCAATGAGAATGGCCAAAAAATCTCAAATTCATATTCATCTTCATAAGGATATAATCTAGGAAGAAGAGATAGGTAATGGCCATATTATGTAGCTAGGTTGCACAAGGAATGAGACCAAGGTTTTGTCCATCCAATGTTCAACTCTGGAATTATTAACATCATCGTTCCTAGTTGTTACTTTGAATCATTTATAGCCACACAAGTACCATCTATTATGGTATTGAGTAAAGGATGAAATCTAAGGTTGAGAGAAATTATTTGGGTGCATCTACCATTTTTAGAAAGTTATGGGTACCATAAGAATATCTAAACGTAGACTTCAAAAAAACCTCCAATATAGTGTAGCATAGCTATGGTGAAATAATCCATATATAAGGTAGATACCTGTGCAAGGAATCAACTAAAAATATGGAGGTGAGCACATGTAGCAACCTTGGATCTTGTTGGATGTTTTTTTTTTAATGTTTTCATTCATAATTATTAGCAATTGATTGGGGGATCACAAACCAAAATTTATGTTCCCCTATTATTTTCTATGTTATATTTACACCTTGATAGAAGAGGAATTAGAGATTAAACTTTATCGAGAAATCTGACAAGACCTCAAAATAAATATTAATCACAAAGCTAGAGAACATTACATACATCTCTTAATGAATTTCAATACAATGATAAATTTTATATTACATTCCCCTTGTTTAATTACATCATTTATCATATATTCTTCTAAATTTAGTCTTCTTCTTATATATCTATTATTAGTTGATAGGCTTCTGTTGGGGAGAAACCCTTGACCAGAAGATTGTCTCACACAAACTTACCAATGTTGGGAAAGGAAAATTTTTTCTATATGTGAGAAACATTCATGTCAGATATGTTAGACATCATCAGTTCTCTACAAACTGCCAAAAACATGAGTCAATGAGCGATTTTAGGTGGCTAGAAGATGGGAAGAGCAGAAAAAGGAGAGTTAAAGACTGGTTCAAGGAAGCGGGTAGTGATTTCCTTTCTACAATTGCAATTTCCCCCATCGGCTCTTCATCAGTATGCCAAAGGGAGAGTTAAAAGGGCAGACGAATAAAGATTGGGTGGGAAACGAAATGGGTGATTAAGTTTGGGATGAATATTTTTTTGGGGAAATTCATTGTGGGGATCTCGAATTAGAAGGGCTTGATAGAATTCAACTCAATCATCTTCTGAGCATATGGCTCAAGTTGTACAATTAGATTCTTTCCAATTTAATGTTTTGGAACTATTTTATTTGAAGAGTAGCTTTCCCAATTTAACGTTGCTTTTAGTAAAAGAAGAACACTGAAGTATTTGTGAATCTTGGCATGCTTAGGGAAGAAAAGAAGAGTCCTATAGAGGGTGATCATGATCAAATTTTAAGTGATCAATAAGTAGGAGGTTGTGAAATTGGTATCAATCTAGCTTTGCATATTTGTAGCCATTTTTATCAACCACAGTTGCCTTCCTTAGTAGTCAATCATTTTGAAATATTTACCCAGTTACATGACCAAAACAAAAATGTTAGTATGGGGTGCAGGGGATGTATTATCAATTAAATAGAGTAGTTATGTATCTTATAATTCTATGATATACTAGGAAAATTTTACAGTTCAAAATCTACATAATCATGTATGTTAGAAACTAAACATTTAGGGACACCAATCACCCTTCAAGGAAAAGAGTCCCAAATTCCATGCGTCAGTATAGTCCATGCATGTACTAAATTGGGAGCTTGAGAACAGGGTATAGACATCCATCAAATCATAATGGATAGAATCTTTTTGTTAGATACTATAATTGGAAATGCTCTGGTAGACATGTATGCAAAATGTGGATCTATGAGGAGTCACGCGCGAACTATTTGAAAAAATGCTTGAAATGTCTCATGGAATTCCATAATTACATGATATGCACATAACTGATTCATTGAAAAGGATTTGGATACTTTCAATAAAATGTATTGGTAGGTACGAAATAAAATTCCACAACCTATGCCAGCGTCCTTCTTGTGGCTTTCTTGTATTGTGCTCGCCATCACCAAATGCAAATTTTTAGAAATTTGGGAATGGGCATCTGGTTTCTTAGCATTAGGAAGGTACACCATTCTAAATTTTTGGTTCCATTTTTCTCTCAAATTTTACTGCAGATTATCTACACACTTGATAAAAACAAAAAATGGCAATGTTTAGAAGTTAATCTACATTCATAAATGTGTATAAGTTCCAAACCAATAGGAATTTGTATATGTTTTTAAGAAACATGAATAGAATGAAATCTTTACCTGTCTTCACTACATAAGTTGATAAAATGTGATTGTTTCCTAGCAATAGAAATTTGTACACTGATTTTTTACAATTGTTTTATGGATAAAAAAAAGGTTCCCTTGTAGTGCTCATTGAATTTTAGATGTCCAAAATAAGACATAGAAGTATAAATTTGTATGCTCATTACTTATTTTCATTTAGATAGATTTATATTATAATCATCACTGAGATAATGGTTTTGACTTTTACTTCTTAGCCCTTATCCGAGGCTAAACAGCCAGTTTTTCTAAAATTTTACCAGAGAGATTTTGCAGATTTCAGTGTTGTGTGCTTCTGGGAGTTTAGGGATGAAGTGAAATTATCTGTTACTTTTAACGAAGCTCATGATATTTTTAAAGTGGATATGACACTCAAACAACTGCACCAAGCTGATATACCAGCAAAAAATAGAAATTTAAGCATAGGAATCTATGCAACAGAGTCATATGTTGTGCTCCATAATCGACTCCCTAACCATGCTAGTGTTGTTAGTTTATACAATTGCATATGTGATTCTATATTTCTATGTGTATATATTATAATGTCATTTTATTTGGTTTATTTTCTAATTTCAATTAAATACCTTAGCGAGATGTGGTCTCGTGGACGGAAAGACTGTAGTATATAGACAAAATGGATTTGTTGAAAATGCTTTAGAAACTTTCAAGAAAATGCACTTCATAAAGCCAAACTCAACATTTTCCAATACCCTTCCAGTTTGTGTCAGAATGTGATGCAATCAAGATCGGAGGATCCAATAATGGATTGTCCAAACTTGTAGCCAACCACAAGAACAACAGCGAAAACACAACAAAAATAGATGTAACAACTTATATCAACTTTTATTATATCAACTTATATCAATTTAAATATCAACTTTAATTGATATTGTTGAGGATAGAACCAAGATCCTGTGTGATCACTTTTTTTTCTAGAAGGATGAAAAATTTATGCTCATGGTAAAACCCTAGCACCCAAATTTTAATCCTTCAACAGAAGTCTTTAGTAAGATCCCTATATGGGTTAGACTCCCTAACCTCCCTCTTCATCTTTGGTATGACTCTGTCCTTGAGGAAGTGGGCAAGGCTTTGGGTATTTTTTATGCTGGATCATGATTCCTACAATATTTACCATTCTACTTTTTCTCTCATTTTAGTCGATCTTGACACTTCAAGGGGTCTCCCAGCTGAAATCAAAATTGAATCAACTTTAGGATCATCGATCCAGCATCTTGACTACAAGGTTATTACCTTTAGATGACGTAAATGCTTTAAGACTGGCCACATCTCACCTTAATGTGGCTTGGATTTCAAGAAAAATAAATCATCTCCTTCTTGGTGGAAGGGCGCTTCCACAAATCATTATAGTTTTAAAAAGTTCCTCTATACCTGGGATGAAGGATAATCCTGCTCAACCTCATGCTACCCCTGTTGGTTCTTTGGTGGATGTTGGTCTAGTTTTTGAATCTATTGGTGTTGTTTCCACTGGTGTTGATTCTTCTCTTTCTCCGCTAGTGGATTTTTCTAGTGGGTCCGCTAGTGGACTTGTGCCTACTGGTGTTGAATTTGTTCCTTCTTTACTAGTGGTTGGTGGGTCTATAGTCATTGGTTTGATTGACTCTGCTGGTTTTTTGGTTTTTGATAGCTCAGGTTTGGCTAAAAATATTCCTAATAGTATTTTGGTCAAGGCTAACATTGGCCCTGGGCCGGAAGTGTCGCTGGAAGATTCTTTTCCATTGATGGGTGCTAGTTCTTCAGCTTTGGACTCTTTGAGCTAGCAGGATGAGGCTGCTAGAGTGGAAGATGGTTAGGTCAATGTTAAAGGCAAACATTTTAATAGGTCCTCTCCTTATTTTGATATGACCCTTTGGTCCCATAAGAAGGGTACGAAAGGATAGTTCTCCCTCATCCCACATTTTATTCCTCTGCTCTATCTTTTGTTGCATCTTAGGGGTGGTTTCTTCTGTGTTTTTGGTGTGTTTGGTTCTCTTAGGCCTTCTTTTCAAGCAGTTAGGTTTGGTTAAGGGAACTACTATTGCTCTATCTTAAGTTCCTTTTGTGTAAAGGGTTTCGGGGCCCCTTCAAAACATGTTTTTACCTTAATCAAAAACCTTTATTATCTATAAAAATCAATTACATGCAACATGTCAAGCTGTAAGGCCTTCTCAGTTATGCCCAAAACAACATAAAATTCAACAAGATCTCATAAGATCCAACTTCACCAGCCTATCCTATAGCTAAATGGAAGAAACCATATCTAAACTTGTGCTCGCAAGCCACCATGCAATCTTACAAGTCCCTCTCTTACCCACTTACTAATGTCTTCTATCAACTCGCTCTCTCCTCTCTGTCTCCCCTAAAATGCTACCTACACACTCCTTATATACAACGCAACCACAAGTTGGCTTAACAAACAAATATTAAATTAAATTCAATCCAATATAATCCATGATGAATCATATTAAATGACCTAGTCAGCTGCAAAAAAATAATAAATACATAGAAGAAAGCACCAAATCTGATTTAGGTCCACACAAGATCCAATGCATCAAATTTGTATGCCTCGGAACTCTTCACGATCCCAATGACCCCCTCAAATCATGGATGCAATCTCCAATGTTTTCCTAATCCAAAAAAACCATTTGGTGAAGTCAAACAAATAGAATAACCCCATCGGCAATTAAGAATGTTGAAACCCAAACCACTCGGTGAGAGGCACAACCAAGCTAAACTCCATTGAGCATGCAGCACCAAGAAATATGCTACCGAGAAAGACACTATTGAGATGAACACACTGAACAACGACCACTGAGCAATGTAAAACCAATTAGAATACCACCGATCACCTCAAGTCTTCAACCGAATTTACTATTAAAACCAAAATAAAAAAAAACATATTTTTGGTGATACAAGATTTCCAACTACCCTAGGATGCTCTTGCATCAGACACCCAAGTATGAAAATATGTTCTCCATAGCTTGACGAACATCTTCTAGGATTCAACACATGGATCCCAAACTGATTCTTGATGTACATTTCCTCTAAGTCCTTAATCGATACATCCATGCATCGGTTCTTCTTCTTCTTTCTCTTACCACTAGCACTCTCTAAAGTGCCTTCAGATCTCTAAACCTTAATGTTTGCACCAACCTCTATAGTCATCTCAGATTTTCTACCAATGCTTAAGTTCCTTCTTCCTTTTTCTTCATCCTTTAAAGAAATCAAAATAAACTTTTTCCATCTTTCAAGATAGTAAAGATGTTCCTCTTACAATCATGAATAGCCTCTCTATCATACTGCAAAGGTCTCTCAAGTAAAATATGACAAGAACTCATCTCCACAATGTCACATAATACTTCATCCTTATAAGAACCAATGTGAAAAGTTACCATGCATTTCTCCTTCACCTCTACTACATGATCTTCTTGTAACCAACTTATCATATAAGGAAAAGGATGGTTCAACCTCCTTAAGCTAAGCTTCCAAACCATCTCCTCATAAACCAAGTTATCAGTACTTCCTCCATCAATAATCATCTTACAACATTTACCACCAAACTTACACACAATCCTAAACAAGTTCTTCCTTTGATAAGAATCATCTTGTTTCATGGGCAGCAATGTTCTTCTAAGTAAAATATTTACACCTTCCACCTCGGGTTCATTCTCTACAATTTCATTCACCATAGCATTTCGGTGGCTACCGAACTTCTTAATTGCACGGGGACATTCAAATGATTGATGTCCTTCTTCACCACAATTATAACATGTACATCTAAATACACCTCTAACTTCCCTCCTCCTCGATTCAACAGGATTTGGTTCCTCCTCAACTCTCAATTTATCCTTTACCGACTGCTCTTGCTTCTCTCTCCCTCTGGAGTTACCTTGATGTCTCATTTTCAAATTATCTTCTGCCTTTAGTGCATACTGATAAGCATCCTCAACTGAACCAATATTCAACATGCCAATTTCATCTTGGATATTGAATCTGAGACCATTAACATATCTGGAAACCTTTTCCTTAGAAAGCTCCCTATGTCCAGATCTAATAGTCATCTTGTAGAACTACTCGGTATAGTCTTTCACACTGAGATCTTTCTGCTACAAATTCTGCAAATTCTTAAGAAACTCAAGTTCATAGTCAGTAGGTATGAACATAGCCTTCAATCTTGTCACCATTAATCTCCACCAAGTGATTTTCATCCTTCATCCTCCCTATCTCTATGTAACTCTTTCCACCATAAGGCAACATGCCCTTTTAACTTAGTCTATGTTATCCTCACTCTAAGCGAATCTCCAATATCTTCCATCTCAAAGTAGTCTTCTAATTCATCGATCCAATCAATCAGATCTTTGGGGTTCAATGTACCTAAAAAATTAAAAACTTCCATCCTGTTACTTATATTCAACCGAGCCACAAATCTTTCCAACCGATCAGCTCTGTCATCTCGACTATATCTAGAACCTTTGGTAGTAGCTTAAAAATCTTTGGAATCTTCCTCGTAGCCATCCTCTACTCCAAGGTTCCTCTATAAACCAATAACATCCTTCATTATTTCAGCTATCATCTCATTCTTCATCACAGCTATCTCAGATCTAAATCTTTCTGTCACTTTCAATTCCACCTCATTCGAGAGATCTGGAATCGCCCTGGGGTCCAATCTTCTCAGAGGCATCTTCCAAGATCTTTTAAAATCCTCTGCAACAAATCTGAACCGACCACCTTGTGACACCCTTCAAACTATCAGAAAATTCAGATCACAACCTATTACCTCGCACAAACAGTTAGACAGGTTCCAAAAGTCTAGGAACACATACCTACAACCTTCACTCAAACCAACTAGATCAACCTCACCCTGATAACGAACTTGGCTCTAATACCACTTGATTCATTCAAGCTTGGAGGATCCAATAATGGACTTTCCAAACTTTTACCCAACCACAAGAACAACAGCGAAAACACAACAAAAATATATGTAACAACTTATATCAACTTTTATTATCTCTGAAATTCAATTACATGCAACATGTCAGGTTGAAATGCCTTCCCGGTTACGACCAAAATAACAAAAAATTTAACAAGATCTCTCAAGATCCAACTTCACCATCCTATCCTATAGCTAAGTGGAAGAAACTAGATCTAAACTTGTGCTTGCAAGCCACCAAGCAATCTTACAAGTTCCTCTCTTACCCACTTACTATTGTCTTCTATCAACTCGCTCTCTTCTCTCTGTCTCCCCTAAAATGCTACCTACACACTCCTTATATCCAATGCAGCCACAAGTTAGCTTCACAAACAAATATTAAATGACAGTTAGCCTAATACAATCCATGATTAATCATATTAAATGACCCAGTCAGCTGCAAACAAATAATAAATACATAGAAGAAAGCACCAAATCTGATTTAGGTCCACACAAGATCCAATGCATCAAATTTGCATGCCTCAAAACTCTACATGATCCCAACGACTCCCTCAATTAATGGATGCAATATCCAATGTCCTCTGAATCCAAAGAAACCAGTCAATCAACTCAAACAAACAGAATAACCCCATCGGTGATCAAGAACATCGAAACCCAAACCACATAGTGAGAGGCCCAACCAAGCCAAACTCCACTGAGCAGGCACCACCGAGCAATATGCTATTGAGAAAGACACTACCGAGCTGAATACACCAAATAAACTATCACCGAGCAGTGTAACTCTGAGTAGAATACCACCAAGCACCTCAGGTCTTCAACCAAGTTTACTACTAAAACCAAAATCAAACCAAAACATTTTTTTGGTGATACAAGATTGCCAGCTACCCCAGGATGCTCTTGCATCAGAATGGTAGCTTTGGACCAGGGTATAGTCATCCATCAAAAGATTAAAAAAGAGGTTTTTTTGTCTAACGTTGTAGTTGCAAATGTTTTGGTGGATATGTATGCAAAATTTGGAAGGAAAGACAAGGCATCTTAACTATTTGAGAAAATCCCTCGAAGAAATGTGGTCCCATCACTAGTAGAATTGGCACCTTTTTCAATGAAAATTGGTCAAATTTTCCACCCAGATTGGTCAAATGATCCACAAATGGTCTTGTCACTATTTTTCTAGTCAAAATTTTGATACATCATTGTTAAGGTCGAATGTTCTACTCCAATATTGGTAAAAATTGACATCTGCAAGAAACAAGTTTATTCGTCAAACTTTTGACCAATGTCGGTCGAAATGTTTGGCCCATCTGACCAAGATGCCAAACCCACGACGCTAAATTTTGACCAATGTCAGTCAAAATATTTGGCCCATTCGACCAGGATGCCAAACCCACAATGCTAAATTTTGACCAATGTCGGTCGAAATGTTTTGCCCATCTGACCAACATGCCAAACCCACGATGCTAAATTTCGACACAGAATGGTCGATATGTAGACCAGTCTTGGTGAGGGTTTTGACCAAAGTTAGTCAAAATTTCAACCAATATGGAATGTTAAAAAAAACACCTGAAAATAAATATCTAGAGTAATCACCAACAGCATCCTGGTCGGTGATTAGTCTAGATATTTATCTTCAGGTGTTACTTTGCATTAATATATATACCTAAATTTATCTTTCTTGCTTGTGTATCATATTCTCCTTACCTCTCTATTTCTTGCACCTGTATATACGGCTACACAAGTTGATGCGTGATATAAAATTCATAGTTTATTACATACAAGATCGTAAGATAAGCTACATCAATAACTTAGCTAAATCAATCATAAGGTATTTAAAACTAGTTTCATAAAGAGATGCAAAATATGTAAAATATTGGTAAGGGGTGGCAAGATCAAGGAAGAACTCAAAAGTACAAGACCTAAGGGCAGACCTAATGCCTTGAGGTCTCATCATAGATGGCCTTGCCTATGTAACTCGCAGAGACATTGTAGTTCAGGTTTAACTTTAAAACCAGTCTTTAAAGGATGGTAGAAGTGGTATCAAGCCTCTTTATCCAAAGGGTATCAATGGCATTTCTCTCTTCACTAGAATCAAGGGTGCAAAATTTTCCCTACATCATTTGGGTATAGCACTCAATTTCTATACCAAATAGATGTAGGGAAACATTTTGCACCCCTTATTTGATTGAAGATAGATGACATTGATCCCCTTTTGATAAAGAGTCTTCAAGAAAGATAGATGGTATCTACCGTTTCTACCGAAAAAGCATTACCAAGGGAAAAATAGACCACAATTGTACCATTGAATTTCTTCCCATCTAGGCCTTCTAACACCATATGGAATGTGTTTCATTTATAGAAGAGATAACTACCTACAACTATATTTCATAAGGAATTTAAAACTAGTTTCGTAAAGAGATGCAAAATATGTACAATATTGGTAAGGGGTGGCAAGATCAAGGAAGAACTCAAAAGTACAAGACCTAAGGGTGAGACCTAATTCCTTGGGGGATCATCATTGATGGCCTTGCCTATGTAACTCATAGAGACATCAAAGCTTAGGTTTAACTTTAAAACCATTCTTTAAGGGATGGTAGAAGTGGTATCAAGCCTTTGTATCCAAAGGGTAGCAATGGAATTTCTCTCTTCACTGGAATCGAGGGTGCAGAAGTTTCCCACGTCATTTGGGTATAGAACTCAATTTCTATACCAAATCAATGTAGGGAAACCTTTTGCACCCCTTATTTGATTGAAGATAGAGGACATTGATCCCCTTTTGATAAAGAGTCTTCAAGAAAGATAGATTTTATCCTATCATTTCTACCTAAAAAGCATTACCAAGGGAAAAAGAGACCACAATTGTACCATTGAATTTCTTCCCATCTAGGCATTCTAACACCATATGGAATGTGTTGTGTTTATAGAAGAGATAACCACCTACAACTATATTTCATAAGGCATTTAAACCTAGTTTCGTAAAGAGATGCAAAATATGTAAAATATTGGTAAGGGGTGGCAAGATCAAGGAAGAACTCAAAAGTACAAGACCTAAGGGCCTGACCTAATGCCTCGGGGGCTCATCATAGATGGCCTTTCCTATGTAACTCATAGAGACATCATAGTTCATTTTTAACTTTAAAACTATTCTTTTAAAGGATGGTAGAAGTGGTATCAAGCCTCTTTATCCAAAAGGTATCAATGGCATTTCTCTCTTCACTGGAATCGAGGGTGAAGAAGTTGCATTGCATCATTAGGGTATAGCACTCAATTTATATACCAAATTGATGTATCACAACCTTCTACACCCCTTATTTTATTGAAGATAGAGGACATTGATCCCGTTTTGATAAAGAATCTTCAAGAAAGATAGATGGTATCCACCGTTTCTACCTGAAAAGCATTACCAAGGGAAAAATAGACCATAATTGTACCATTAAATTTCTTCCCATCTGGGCCTTCTAACACCATATGGAATGTGATGTATTTATAGAAGAGATAACTACCTAAAACTATATTTCATAAGGCATTTAAACCTAGTTTCGTAAAGACATACAAAATATGTAAAATATTGGTAAGGGGTGGAAAGATCTGTTAGATTTGAGGAAAACAAATCCACCCAAGAACACCTGCATGCAAGACTGTCACAGAGAAGAAGCAAAGACAGAAGAAGAGAGAAGAAGCTATGGCGGCCAAAAAGCCAGAGACATGCAATCCATGTTGACAGAATAAAACTTCTATATTATCAACAACTGAATTAAAAAATACAATCTCCTTAATGAAATGAAAAGAAGTTTTATTCTGTCAACATGGATTGCATGTCTCTGGCTTTTTGGCCGCCATAGCTTCTTCTCTCTTCTTCTATCTTTTCTTCTTCTCTGTGACAGTCTTGCATGCAGGTGTTCTTGGGTGGATTTGTTTTCCTCAAATCTAACATGGTATCAGATCCATTCTGCAGCTGGCTGTTCATTTTTTGTTGAAGCATATCAGACATAGAGGGTTTCAGAGGTTTTGCAGAAGGTTTTGTGTAGATTTAGGGGGGACCTTTGTTTCTGGTCACTTTGGGCCCAAACGGACATTACCGTTGCACTCAAAGCACCCAAAAACCCCAGAATCCATATAAAGTTTGTCCATTTTGGACAACTTGACCCCGAGGCAAAAAAAAATTGGTTTCCTATGCCGTACGACATGGAAACCGAGGCAAAATTTCAAAAAAACCCTATTTGTTTATGGTTTTTTGCTTATTTGTTAGCACAGGCAGTGCTTTTCAAATCGCGCCACCCGTGCTCCGCCATGCTGCGGCCCAGCCCCCTGCGCGCGCCATGCGCCCGGGGGCCCACTTTTTTCTAGCCCTAGGGGCTTAAAAAAAAATTTGAAGCCTTTCTGACCCCTAGGACTATTTTCGCTCTATCTTGAGCATCCAAGGGTCTTTTTCTGACTTCCATATACCGTCGGAAAGCTCTTTCCGAGAAATTTCCGATGATGGTAGTTAGGGTTTTGGGTTCTACCGTTTTGATAGTGTTTTTTTCTGTTGAAGTCCGATGTCTATTTTTGCCTTCTGGGAGTCATATCTGGCTCATCCGGACTCCATTTTTGGCAAACCAGATATCGTCGAAAAGCTGGTTCAGTGAACTATTCAGTTGCAGGGGTCTTTTTTCTAGATTCTTCTCTAGGTTTTCTCTCCTCTGAGTTTGGAAGTTTATGCACTCTGGTGGATTGCTTGGTTCTACAGGTCCTGGGATCTCTTCTTCTGATTTTCTAGCTCACTCTTATTTTTTACTTCTAAGCTTGTTGTATCTCCACTGTTGCATCTTTTTTCTGTAAACGCACTGAGATAAAGTGCCTACTTCTGCATTTCTGGGATCTTGTACACCTTGTATGGTTTTTGTACTTGCACTCTGTTATAAAGTGCCATGGGGGGTTATGATGATTATGTAATTTTAGGTGCATCCACCTTTGTCAAGTGAGCGTACCTTCCACGACATTAGCCCATGTTGTATGTCGGTGACACCGCCCTTTATCCTATGTTTATACTTCTATTGCACTGTTGGTGTTCCTGGTCTTTCTTCTGTAGATGTTTTTGGCATTGCATTTCAGTGTTCCTGTCACCTCTCCCAGTTCAGCATTATGGGGGGGGTTCACCTGTTGGTTCTATTGCTTCCTAGTTTGATTGATCAACTCTTCAGACATTGTCTTCTCTACCTGGTCATGCACTTCAGTGGGGGTTCCAGCAGTCTCTTCTGACAGAGTTTTCAGCTACATGCTTCGGAGATGTTTCTTGCTCTTTCTTGTTCCTTTCTCTAGG
>MU227244.1:11047832-11059754 GCA_018584345.1 Thuja plicata | reverse complement strand
ATTGAAGATAGAGGACATTGATCCCCTTTTGATAAAGAGTCTTCAAGAAAGATAGATGGTATCCTACCATTTCTACCTGAAAAGCATTGCCAAGGGAAAAAGAGACCACAATTGTACCATTGAATTTATACCCATCTGGGCCTTCTAACACCATATGGAATTTGTTTTGTTTATAGAAGAGATAACTACCTACAACTATATTTCATAAGACCTTTAAAACTAGTTTCCTAAAGAGATGCAAACTATGTTAAATATTGGTAAGGGGTGGCAAGATCAAGGAAGAACTCAAAAGTACAAGACCTAAGGGCCAGACCTAATGCCTTAGGTGCTCATCATATATGGCCTTGCCTACGTAACTCACAAAGACATCATAGTTCAGGTTTAACTTTAAAACCAATCTTTTAAAGGACAGTATAAGTGGCATGAAGCCTCTTTATCCAAAGGGTATCAATGGCATTTTTCTCTTCACTGGAATCGAGGGTGCAGAAGTTGCTCTAAATCATTTGGGTATAGCACTCAATTTCCATACCAAATTGATGGAGAGAAACCTTCTGCACCCCTTATTCGATTGAAGATAGAGGACATTGATCCCCTTTTGATAAAGAGTCTTCAAGAAAGATAGATGGTATCCTACCGTTTCTACCTGAAAAGCATTACCAAGGGAAAAAGAGACCACAATTGTACCATTGAATTTCTCCCCATCTGGGCCTTCTAACACCATATGGAATGTATTGTGTTTATAGAAGAGATAACTACCTACAACTATATTTCATAAGGCATTTAAAACTAGTTTCGTAAAGAGATGCAAAATATGTAAAATATTGGTAAGGGGTGGCAAGATCAAGGAAGAACTCAAAAGTACAAGACCTAAGGGCTAGACCTAATGCCTCAGGGGCTCATCATAGATGGCCTTGTCTACGTAACTCACAGAGACATCATACTTCAAGTTTAACTTTAAAACCGGTCTTTTAAAGGATGGTAGAAGTGGTATCAAACCTCTTTATCCAAAGGGTATCAATGGAATTTCTCTCTTCACTAGAATTGAGGGTGTAGAAGTTTCTCTACATTGTTAGGGTATAGCACTCAATTTCTATACCAAATCGATGTAGAGAAACCTTCTGCACCCTTTATTCAATTGAAGATAGAGGACATTGATCCCCTTTTGATAAAGAGTCTTCAAGAAAGATAGATGGTATCCTATCATTTCTACTTGAAAATCATTACCAAGGGAAAAAGAGACCACAATTGTACCATTGAATTTCTTCCCATCTGGGCCTTCTAACACCATATGGAATGTGATGTGTTCATAGAAGAGATAACTACCTACAACTATATTTCATAAGACATTTAAAACTAGTTTCACAAAGAGATGCAAACTATGTAAAATATGGGTAAGGGGTGGCAACATCAAGGAAGAACTCAAAATTACAAGACCTAATGCCTTGGGGGCTCATCATAGATGGCCTTGCCTATGTAACTCACTGAGAAATTGTAGTTCACGTTTAACTTTAAAAATAGTTTTTTAAAGGATGGTAGAAGTGGTATCAAGCCTCTTTATCCAAAGGGTATCAATGGCATTTCTCTCTTCACTGGAATCGAGGGTGCTAAAGTTTATCTACACCGTTAGGGTATAGCACTCAATTTCTTTACCAAATCGATGCAGAGCAACCTTCTGCACCCCTTATTTGATTGAAGATAGAGGACATTGATCCCCTTTTGATAAAGAGTCTTCAAGAAACATAGATGGTATCCTATCGTTTCTACCTGAAAAGCATTACCAAGGGAAAAAGAGACCACAATTATACCATTGAATTTATGCCCATCTGGGCCTTCTAACACCATATGTAAACTATTGATAAAGTAAAATATTGTGTTGAAGGTGGTGCCTGATGCTGCTGCAATGACTACAAACATTAAATTTTGCATCACTGCCTGATGTCGTTGAAGCGGCATCAAACTCCACCTTCAGCACAATATGATCACTAGACAGGTTTGTATGTATTCTACTTTTAAGTTGGGTTGTTTATGTTATTTTTTTATGAAGTTGGGTTATCCTTGCCAATGTCTCTGGGGTTGAATCTAGTATGCTCTTGTATGATCCAGAACCTGCAAGGAAGGAAAGGAAGGGGTTAGATCCAAAGGATCTAAGTAATTCTTGGCACCCTATTACTGATCCTCATCTACAATTATGCATGTACATATTCAAGCCATACACTTCTAAAAGGAACAAGGATAAAATTTACAAAAACCCATCCAAGATATAGAAAATCATAACGAAATCATAAACAACAAAAAGTTCAAGATTTTATCAAAATATGTCCAACGTATCTACATGAAATTCTAAAAAAAAATTATTATCTACAATAACCCTCTGTTAATCACATTTATGCATATGGTCCCAACAAATTAGTGCACAAACTACACAAAGAAGGCATTGCAGAAACATGATTTATGTTTTCGCCATTGAAGCAATCTCGGTGGCACTAGCTGCCTCTCAAGCCTTGCACAAGTTACACTCATTTCCCACATCAGGTATAGACGTAGATGGGGTAGATGTAAATGTGGCTTCATCGACCCACAAAAGTATTTACATCCACTATTTCCCTACAATACCAAATCTACATCAGTTCTTCCTAAAATTATTACTTGTCACATTACTTTTAAACATAAAATATAATTCCATATCCAGACCTTTTCCTATTTGGGCAACCCCAAAATTGATGTCCGGGATTACTTGTTGTGTGTGATGTCTTCAAAACAGAAGGGCCAACACCACATTAACACATAGGCACATTGACCAAAGGCATCGACATTATATCGATAAATATTACACTGTCATTCCAACATATAATTTTGTTTAGTTGATTATTTTGTTCATTCATACTAATTATAATTGCAATAAAAGGCAACATACTAATGTAGACAACATCTCAAATCAAATTGCAAAATGACTATTGTCAATATACAGTATAGAACCAAAAAGGAGGCAGCATCAAACATAAGACCTATATCATCCAATTAGCAATTGGGGGGAGTTTAGGACACACATTGAATCAACACTTCCATAGACATTCAGCCTTAGTAACATGTGGTGAGCATTTTATTAGGAAAATTTAACCATCAAATGAGACAAACTCAACAAATAGTCAGTAACATTAATATGTAATATGTCTATTAAGATTCCTATTTATAGCAAGGTAATATGTCCGTTAAGATTCTTGTTTGTAGCAATTTACTTGTATTGTTATGGTGATGTCTATTAGGAAACCCTAGCTACATTACAAATCTAGCTAGGAAACCCTAACACTGAGAATGTAATGTCGTATATACCAGTATTAGGACGATGCACAATGCTCATGAAGCCCTTCCTCCCTAACACTGAGAATCTAATGGCATGTATACGTGTATACCGTTAGGAAACCCTAGCTACATTACAAATCTAGCTAGGAAACCCTAACACTGAGAATGTAATGTCGTGTATACCAGTATTAGGATTCACTGAAAGAAATGAAGCACTTGCTCTTAGTATTCATGTATCTAAAAATGGATATGAATTTAGCAATAAATGTGGACAAATCTGCAAATCAGTTCAAACATAGTCCTCCAGCATGGTTTTGTGCAATCCAAATGAAAACCTAGAGAAATTGAGATTTTTGTATGTAACTATAATTCATAGTGTCACTTATAATGATTTTCAAAGATTGCAACTCTTGATGTAACATATAGAAACATAGAGACCCATACTTGTGACTATTAGTTAAGAAGATTAATCTTACCCTTATTCTTGAAAAGTATCTTGATCTTGGAAGAATTTCATCATTCTTAGAGTGCATTGTATCTTAGATATCCATCTGTAAGTAATTAATGACAAGGAAGTGAATTTTATCAAAGCCACTAGTTGGTGCTATCATACAGTGTTCAAGCTCACTCTCAAAAGTTTCTAAGCAATTTTCCCTTGAGTTTTAACTCATCTATCTATATAAAGTTGTCAGCCCTAGTACAGAAACAAGTATCAATTTAGGATTTAGGTACACATTTTTTCCACTCCAAGTATAGGTACAAGTTCATATATATATGCAGGGTGAAATTGGCCTAGGGAAGCATTCATTGAACCATAAAAAAAATCAATACCAATGTTGCCAATGGGAGGGCCTTATTAAAATGAAATCCCCATTCAAAGGTAAAACTAATTATGACAATTATCCTACTACTACCTTTCCACAATTTAGGCTAAAACCAAACAAAACATAGCTACATATAGATACAAAATTTTAAAATGTTGCACACCACTTTTAATACTGTTGAACGACATCCTCCTTTTGTCACTACATGAAGATATTTTATCAATAGGAAATGACCAATCAATACCCAGAGAAGGCGTGGACGCAATGGTAAATTTAAGAAACTCAATTCCCCATTTAGACTAAAGCTTCAAAATTCATCATTTATCCCAATTGCTGATATAACAAAGGGTATCCATAGAGCCATTGAGACAAGATTGAAAACTAGCCAAAAATATCCCCTTGGATGAAACCCAACTCCTATAACCATATCAAAAAGAATAGACTTAAGACATTGGCACTATCTAGGTTTAATTAAAGACTAAACAACTGCCCTAATTACCTCTTTTGATGCCTCACCTCCAAGAAAACAACATGACTATTGAGTAAATGCATGTGTTGGCTATGTATCCATGAATAGTTAAAAGGAAGTTGAGATCTCCAGCATCACCCACACCGCATGAATCATAATTTGAGCACTAATCATGAAAACCTTCCTTAAATGAAAATCAAAGATTTCCCTCAAAAAAGAAATCTACCCCTTCTTTGGTATTATCCTCGCCGTGGTATCCATCTTGTCAAAGAAATAAATATGGCATGGTTGCAAATGAGGAGAAGCAATAATAAAACCACCTCCCAATCTCTCATCATATTTTCCATGATTATGCAAGTACTTAATAATATTGGATCATATTGGATCAAAGAAATAATTCTGAAGTTTATTTGTTTATTTATTTATGTCAACATTTCAGATCACATTGGATAATCTATCATCATCTGAATGGTATAGATTTCATATAATCATATAATCGAATTCTAAAACAATTCAATAATAACTCTAATAATTCAGAGTTGTATCTATCTGATTGCGTTGCAGAAGGATCAATGCCCATTTTACATTTGGGTTTTGAAGAATTGGTGGATCAAAAGTATGAATCCTCATTGCCCATTTTACATTTGGACTGTGAGGAGAAAAGTAATCATGTCAAGTGCATAAAATTGTTATTGTTTGGGGACTCTTCACATAGGAAATTGAAGGGCGGTGTGAAAGCAGTTAGGATAAGTACATCACCACCACCCCCTTCTTCAAATAAATCCAAAACTAGTATGATGAGTAAAACATGATGCTCATTGTCTGAAGATCTCTTCTTTGTACTTATTTGAAGATCGTCATGGGATTTAAGCTTGTGATTACATATTTGGTTTTCTTGGCTGCAGATTGATAGAGTTTAAAGGAGGCATAGTGTATTTAAGGGGCATAGTTGTGGGAGGAAAAGTCCTAAGAATTAAATTATATAATTTATTGTATAATATAATTTTATTTCTTATTTATCATAACACATATGGAAACTATGCCTTCAAAAAAAACATTTTTATATGAACACAAAACATATAATTACAAACACAATTTTACTATGTTGAATCATGGAAATATATACACTTCAATATCTTATTGAATCTTCCTATATGTGGAATTTATTTTTCCTACATCTATAATCCTCCTCCCACTTCAATGTTTTCTAACATAAAGATGAAATTCTTGGCAGGATCCTAAAGATGGGAACTGGTGGATGGAGTATGCAAATGGCATATTGGTGGGGTACTAACCTTCTGAATTGCTTACTCTTCTTGTAGATCATGCAACCATGGTGCAATTGGGAGGCGAGGTGGTAAATACAGAGCTGGGAGGAAAGCATACTTCCACTCATATGGGAAGTGGTCATTTTCCAGATGAAGGATTTGCTAGAGCAAGTTGCATTAAGAATATAGAGTTAGTGGTGCTGATAATAGCTTGAGACCTATTGGTGCCATGTCTACTATGACAGACCATGCCAACTATTACAATATGCATTTTACCTATAACACTGATTGGGGTAACCATTTCTATTTTGGTGGAATAGGGAACAACTTTGGGAGCAACTTAGGTTGTCCTTAGTAAACAACCAGCCTACTTTTGGAGGGAGAATGCCCTGAATATGAATGACATGGCTCACTATAAAGGCTTCAATACCTTATATTGATTTTATGCATCAAAAGCTTCCATAACTAGGTAGTCCACTAATTAGTTTATCTTTGGAAGGACTGTATCTGCATATTATTATGTCTCATTTCTTTTGCACCAGTCCATTCTTCATAGAGAATTTCACTTTTTCCTCTTCTTTGAGATATTAATTTCTCCATTCCATAAAATATAAAAATAAAATATCTTATAGCTAAGTTTCTGAATCGGGTGATTTCAAGAATGAAAC
Source organism: Thuja plicata (assembly GCA_018584345.1). Lineage (NCBI taxonomy): Eukaryota > Viridiplantae > Streptophyta > Pinopsida > Cupressales > Cupressaceae > Thuja > Thuja plicata. Next base: position 11,053,225 of record MU227244.1, on the reverse strand, counting down.
GTATCGGAATTGGATTCCAAAATGAATTTCTTGTGATGCATTCTGATTCATGTTTTTAGATGTAGAAATGTTTAGTGATTCTAGTTTGATCTTTTGATATTCTTAAGACTGGTTTATAGAAAAATGGTTTATTGTATTTTTTTTTCTTTTTTCTTTTTAATGCATAGATATTGATTAAAAGAAAAGAATGTATAAATCAATTTGAAAGAGGCTCAACCAAGCAAGTCTAGGAGATGCAACTAGAATAAAAAAAAATTAAGAACCATTATAGAGAGATAAAATGTACCATATGTATTGATTATATATGATATAGGAAGGTAACCTTATTTTCTTTGCTTTGAAACATGGAAAGTTGAACTCCAACTTGATCTATTATAGAGGGGACTTCTAATAAAATCAATTTTGAAGGGTTCCAGAATTCCTAACTGAGAAACAAAGCAGAAGATCCAAGTTGCAGAAGAAAAAATAGATTTAGTTTGTGGGAGCCTTTTGTTTTGAGTTTTGCATGCCTTTTTTGTTTACTGACTATCTGTGGGTCCCATAGCAGAGTTATTAAAAACTTTCATTCATTCAAGAGTGTTAAAGTTTAAGCCAGACAAAAAAAAATACAGATGGTATCATATTTGATGACATGCCCCTGAAACCTTAGTTATAAGTAGGGGACTTGCTAAGTAAGTTGTTGTAAAAAAATTAGGAGGGATTTGAAATTTTGGATTTTGAGAAGCATGAATTAAGGTGCTCAACTATCAGATCCTTTCGCCTAGATGCTAGTCAGACTTAATCTGAATATTTTGTCAATTGAAAGTTATATACATGATAACATCATTTGATATCCTAGGATCTTAAAGATTTCTTGGTCTCGTGAAAAGAAATTATTGAAAACTTCCATTTCAGCCTTTTGAAAAAGACCATACTTACAATTTTACTATCAGCATTTTAAATTGCAGTTCATAATTCATCATCATTGATTAAAATTACAAAATCTATTTTAATCTATTTATTTGACACCCTCTTTATTTTCAATATAAATCAATGGTGGGATCTAAATTTCTGATTCATCATTCAAACAATGTTGCAAATCAAGCTCGTATCAAGATATACAAGTTCAGACATTCATTCCTTTCTCCCTAAAATAAATACTCAGAAGAAGCTACAACAATTCAAAATTCAAAATCCATGGTGGAATGAAGCATTACATTTATGTTTTTCAGTATAAATGCAAAGAAAGCAATATCCCATGAATTTTAACTTGCTAACTTACCATTGCAACCTTCATACCAAAATTATTTAAGAAAAATAGGTAGATTGGACACATCTCCAGTTCTTTAAATTTAAACTCATCTACAACAGAAACCAAGTTGCCTTTGAGGGAGTCGTTATGACTAAGCATCTTAAAATGATAATGTTAGATAACCACTCTCTTACTCTCGTATTTATATAAGTAAACATATATATCTATATTCACAAATAAAAAGACTTTGACATATATTTTTAGATATATATATATCAGTTGTTAGACATTTCATTAAATATTAAGGATGTTTTTATCAGTAATACTCTCACATCTATAATTTCATTAAATCAACTAGTAGAAACAAAGATCAGTAAGACTTTTTTGCACACTTAATGTTTCTATATGTATGCCTTCTAATGCAGTCTGAAAATATTATCAATTTTCTTGATGTGCACATTTGGTTCTGATGAATTGAATGCATCTCTTTATCTTCATAACACTTTACCATTTTTCTTCTTCTTTAGTTCCTCAAAAGTGTTTGGTTCATGAGCACTTGGAATAGAACTGTCAACAATGTATGATTGAAATCATAGTCATGAAACATAATGAGAATTCTACTTATTATCTCATAATCCTTAGAGGATCATTAGACTATGGAGTGGATAATTAACTTGAATTCAAATCATTAATAAAAAAATTTCTTAGATTCTAATTCAATATCATCTTTAGTTTCAATGGCTCAACTTTTTTGATCAAGGACATAATGGTATATAAAGTTATCATCTTTATATTTGAGGAAATCAAAATTTAAAAAGGAAAGAAGGTGACAGTCTTCCTTGAAAATTAAATCTATATGCATGTGGATTTTCTTTACGTTGGGATCAGACATCATATCTAACAAAGATACATTTTTCTATTATCACTAAATTTTTATATAAGAACACTTGTAAGATTATCAAAATCCTAATTGGTTCTTTCTTTCTTGATCATAGAGAACTGATTTATAATGAATTCTCAGTAAATGAGTTCATAGAGAGCTGACCTTGAAAGATCTGATGGAGGATGGTTGCACCAACTGTGAATGAAATAAGACATACAAGGACATGAAAGAAAACATAGAATGAACAAGCATAGGAATAGAACATGGCAAAGAGTTCCTTGTATGTGTAGTGGAAAAAATTGCACTCTACAAGTTTCACACCATGTTTTACATGTTTTTAGGTCCATTCAATCATATGCCAACCTTTGCCTTGTGACCTAATGTGGTCAACCTTTCTCTCTAATTGGAAATATGGATCAACAAATGTCTGACATTTTGAATCTTGATTAGAAAACCAAGATGTTGCAATGTAGCAAATCTTTAAATCAAGAAAACATAACCGTAAAAAATATCTTACAATAACTTCGGTTTGACCTTTGAAAATGGTTTTAAAATAGTTTTTTAGGATGATAAAAAATAGATGCAACAGAAGATTTATTGAATTTGGAAATTCCTTCTTTTGACTGTCAGGAATTAATCTATCTAATACATGTGTTGTTGCAACTTTTAACTGATGGTAAACAATTAACATAAGGATACCCAAAAATTGGGGTTGGCTTGCTTCCCCACCACTTGTGATTGGCTTACATTAGCGGAACAGTGTTGAAACTTAAGGTGTTTATAAGTGGAATATACCTCTTTTATTCCAAGAGTTTTTCTTGATTATTATTCTTGTTATATTTTGTCTTGATCTTCTTCCTATGTGATGCTATGAAATGGAGGAACTCAGACTTTCCAAAGTCTAATTTATGTTATAACTTTGGAGTCATTTGTATGAAACCGTCCAAAACAATATTTTGACTTTGTGAAACTCAATAGAATTTGATCGATTCCATTTTTTCCTTACTGCAAGATACTTCAATTTTAAGGAAATAAGCACATATTTTATATATAGAGAGATGGGATTGAACAATAAAATAGAAATGAGAGGATAAAAAAATAGTTTAATTTTTTTGATTAAATGTAGTTTGCAATTATATTATAATATAAATCTCAAACATATTATTGAATTATCAATGTTTTAGTTATCATATACTTGTTTAGGAATTTGAATCCATTCTTATATGAAATTATACTTGTAGATTTATTCAAAGATATCAATTTTGGGCAAGATTTGTCTTCTACACCTCAATACTTGCGCACGTGCAATCCTATTTGTTTATGAATGTGTGGTGTTGAGAAATATTATTTTGGGGGTCATTGGTGTGCTAAGGGGTAGAATTAAACCTTCTTTTATGAAAAATTATTCCCATTATTCATAAATAAAATTATCAAACGTGTTAATCAAGTGATAAAAAGTATATCTATGTATTGATGTTATCTACTTATGTTATGGCAATGCAAGCTATGATATGGTTTTGTGATAAGCTAAAAAATTTGGTTCTCTATGACTTAATAACATAAGATTCTCCATTAAATAAAAGATTCTAGAAACTCTTGATTTAAAGTATTATGTACGTAAACTGATGAGAAACAATAAAAACTTAAATTACACTTAATCTTCTACAATGGCCTTCCATTTAAATTAGAATAAATTTTACCACTTAACTAACGCTATGGAGCATGCCATAATATATGTTTTACCACTTAACGAACACTATATGGTAGAATCAACTCCACTAAAGAAAAGATGAATACAATTACTAGAGTCTCCCAAATATAAAAGATAGGACTCTACAAACAAAGATGTAATGTCATCAAGTACTCATCCCAAACTAGCCATATTTGAAAGATAATGTATATATACTGCACTGAATCACAAGGAGTTACAGTGAACAAATAGTCATGGTGATGGTAAGTCATTGTTGCAAGAGCTATTAGAAAAATATGTGGACTTTCATGTTTCAAAGCATCAATTCTAGAGGGCAGAGTGGTAAAAGAAAAAGTTTTGAGAATTTTGATGATGAGTTAGAGGGTTATCATGCAATAATTATATAAACAAACTGAGATGTTTTACTGTGAAGGCTCTTGCAAAAACTACAAGACTGTAATAACAAAGGGAAAAGGGGATGAGCTAGAAAGAGAGTGGCATTACGGACAAATGGAAAAGAACAACAAACAGTAACTATCATGTCAAAAAAGACAATCATAAGACATCATGACAGCCTATAATTTTTCAATGGCATGCTTTGAAGAGAAGGAAAAGGCTTCATCAAAGCTTGAAGGATGTGAGAAAGGATGATATAGCCTAGGAGGTAAGAAGCAGAGAAAAAATGAAAGTCCCTAGAAAACATGTTAAAAGCTTACCATCCACTAAGTTATGATGGCCTTGACATGAGAGAAACATTTAAAAGTCAACAAAGGCAAGCATTGTGAAACATGTAGGAGCAGTGGCCATCTTGAAAAGGACAATCATAAGATGTTATACAGTCCATAAGGTCTCAGAGGCATGTTTTGAAGAATAGATGAATAATTCAACATAAAGTTATTTGAGAATAAGTTAGCTTAAAGGCTTGTATGATGGTGCCAATTCACCAGTATAGAGATAGTCAATGTCAAACTCTATAAATTACATATGACATTTCATAGATGACAGTGCCCAATTTACATGGCTAGGAATAGAAAATGTCACTTCTGAAACTAATGAATTAATTTTTCTTGGACTCCCCCAAGTTTACATAGTGAATGTTTGTGTAGCATGTTATTTTTTCCTTGCTTTGGTAAAGATGAATGAATGGATGCATATTTATGATTCATCATTGACAAGAGTGAAATGCAACAGTGTTTGTCCCCATTTTTCCTCTCTTTGATTAGTACTTATAGGCCTTATAATAGGATCCATCTATGTGCTCTTCCATTAATTACAGAACATTTCTTTCTGAGTCTCCTGGATATTGTAGAGAGTTCTCTCTTGCAGTGTCATCTTTTGTTTTTGGCTTAAATCCTAGCTGCAATTTAATTTTACATAGAGATTGCATGTTTGTGGTATCTTTTATCTTGAAGCCTATAGAGAAAGCGCTCTTTGTGGACTTCAGGTAGAGGATGCTACAACACTGCTCTCATTTAGTCTCTCTTACTTCATGAGATCCAGACATGGTTTGATGTTATCATCTTAACAGTGCAGCATATTGATAATCACTTTACTTTCAACATGGCCACTAGATAATTTTAGACAAATTA
>MU227244.1:11019253-11032921 GCA_018584345.1 Thuja plicata | reverse complement strand
TATATATATATATATAGAGAGAGAGAGAGAGAGAGAGAGAGTTGGATTCACTTTTTTAAAAAAAAAAAAAAGGAACCCCAAAACGTAAACAGGGGAAAAGTTAAAACTTGGTACAAAGCCTTTTGTGCTTGATCTCATGTTAATTCTAATGTTCATATTTTAGCATTTGCCTCCTCAAAAGTTTGATTCAAAGGATTTCTATTTTGAATTCTATGTTTTGTTTTTGTTTTTTTATTTACCAAGTCATTTTATAAGTAGGAGATATTTTCCACAACAAGTCAATTTGTGATATTGCTATTAGGATTCAACTGTGTAGTATTTTTAGTCAAAACTCATTGACCCATGTTTCATGAGTAGTAGTTCACACAAACCCATCTCTAATGAAAATGAATGGAACACTTTGCACTCATTGCATCTAGGTGGTGCTCACAAAGGTGAAGAATGGGGACTTCCTCGAAGGTTGTCGATCCAAGTACTAAATTTTGTATCCAGTGTGCGGATTTCAGCATATGTGCCTTCTTGATATTGTAAAAATAAAAATAAAAATAAAATATTATAAATTAAAACAATTTATGTTCTATTCATAGATCAAAGTATTGTTTCTAATATCTCAACTCGCATATTTCACTATCAGATGACACTTGCACCTTTTACGATGCAAGCGCTAGTTATATATATATTGCTTACATAGATTCTCTTTCTTACACTACTATTATATTCTATTCTACTTCATACATATATTCTCCTATTGTTACATGTCCCTTCCAAGTAAATGTCTTCATCTATGTAACCCGTTGGCCTAGAGTTCTGCAACTCTCTTGCAATGGTTTTTAATAGCTTTTCCTACTCTATATCTTTGTTCTTCCATTTTCCCTACTAACATCATCCCATTTCAAAACAATGTGTATCCTTAGACATTAAATTAAAATATGTTTTTGATAGATAGTAGCAGCAAGAGGGTCTAGCCCGTGGTACGATTCACGGCACGCTAGATATGCATTAACAATGTATTAACCATATCTAGAGCACTAATTATAGCAGAGCAGAAAAGAAGCCTACCCCTATAAAAAACCATTTTAAGAAAAACAGAGTGACGCCGCCACTTATCTAGAAAACCACAATTAGCAGAGTTCAAAATAAAGTACGAAATGAAAAATTAATTGTTCATATCATGCCACACAGGGCTAAAAACCACCACCACAGTCTTAGCACGAAGGCCATTGCAGAAAAAACAAAAACAGCCTGAAGGGCTAGCATAGATGTCCACAGAGAAAACCATAAACACAATCAGTTTCCTTTCCACAAGTGCTTAGACAATAGAATGTCTTCCCACTCTTCCTGAAGGAATTTGAAGAGTTCCTAGGGATCATCTTCCTCAACAACCTGACCACCAGAGTCCTTTTCATGGAGTAGACAGAGGGTGGTAGTGGAGGCATGCATGACTTTGAGCACAAATTTACTAACATCCATGAGTCGTTTGTTGCTTCCCTCCATATCCTCCTTCAGCTGGGACAGTTTTTTCTAGCTCAGCAATTTGGTGTTTGAACTTACACACCACACCACCAGAGCCAATGTTGCAAATCTTGGTTTCTCCCGCATCATCAGTACTCAGGTTCAATTATTATCAATGCCCTTTTTGCTATCAGATTCCCCCGAGGCTTCCTCATTTTTCAGCAGAACATTGATGGCCTTTTTCCCCTTTTCTTTAGCCAGCCTGTTAGAGCGGTGGGTCTAGCACTGGTGGGTGTCAACATCTTCAGTAGCATCAAGATTAAGGACTATTTTCTTGGTTTTTTTGTTAGGGCGAAGGTCAGGGGCCTCTGGGGTTCGATCTCTCTTGTTATCTGTCAGGGAATCCGGGACGAGGAAGGTATCAAAAGAGTGAGGGCTAACAGTTGGGGTATTATCGCGGCATTTTCCTTTCGTCCCAAAAGGAGTGGGAAGGAGACCATGATCCAGAGAGTCAATGGGCGAGGGATTGGGTTGTTGTGGGGAGTCAAAAATTACATAAATGGCAGGAGATGGGCAAAGAGCATGGTGGAAGTTATAGAGCCGCAACATTAACCCTTGGTGCAGGATGACAGGTTTTTTATCCAAGGTCTTAGCTTCCGCAACATCAACAACTTTACTTTCCATAGAGTGCAGTAAAAAAAATGGAATAGAAATTAAATTTTTATGCCTAAGGTGATTCAGGAAAGGCGGATGATAATAGTAGAAAACCCCATACGGACCTTCCAACGTGAAGTACTTGATAATAAGCTTACACATCTTGGGCCAGAATTCTGGGAGGTCTTCCGTGTTGTAGTCGCCATGCTTATGAACAGGTTTCAGGGCCCCTGAAGAACTGGACCAAATCCGTCGTAGCAGGGGTTCTGCTGGTCTTCTTCCATTTGCGACCAGTGGTGGGGAGACCAGTGGCTTTCCCAATGACTTCTTCATTGATTTCAAACGAAATGTCGTTCACAGAGACTCTTCTATCATTCCAAGACGTTGCAAATTGACTAGAAATCATTTCATCGTAACCAGCCATATTTTCCATGAAGGAGAGAATACCACCTTCCCTGCAGAAATACATCACCATAGGGTTAGTGGTGAATTCCTCCTCGACTTTGTCGGGCTCAATTATGTCTGTCACCACCCATAGTAAGACTAATGCAAACTTTAGAAACAATCTAAAGCAAGTAGGGCATACTCAGAGCCAGGAAACCACAATCTTCAAAATACCTCCAGCTCATAGCCAAAAAAACCACTATCAACACTCAGAGCCAAGAAACCACACTCTTCAAAATAACTCTAGCGTAGAGCCAAAAAACCCCAGAACTTAGCAAAAGAAATATAGAAACTTAGCTGAAAAGTAATCTGCCAATAATTAATATCATAATTTAGGCAGTAATTGTACTGCACATCAAGTTGCATCGCCAGGATAAAATGGTGTAACGTCACGTGAGAGGTATTATATGGTATGCAAAAGTTATCATGAAAATCCACACCAAATCTATGGCAAACCTCCACAGTAAGAAAAGGCCACCAAAACAACTTCATGAAATGATAACACATTAAAATATTAAGCGGATCCTTCGGCCTGGGGTTATGCCACGTCCTCCTCATGAAGACCCCACTTTCCTTTATCTTGGGAATGTTGTAAAAAAACAATGATTGTAGTTCCATCTCATCCAACTTATGAGCACAAGATCCCTGCCGCAAGCTAGGTGGCAGAGAAATTCAAAAAAAAACACTGGTGGTGAAAATGAAAGAAGTGGTGGGCCCAGGCTCGTCCAGCAAAGGCCAACCAAAGCATTGGATTTTAACCGTCGTAGTAAGTTCCATTAACAAAACTCATTTCTCGCTTAAGCAGGCCTTGGGTAGACTTAGGGAGTTGATTAACAACCCTCTAGCATCGTAATCTGTCCAACAGCAGTCATGGAATCCGCCACAAAATTCCCTTCCCTGTAGATGTGGCTTATCTTAACCTCCTTCAGGCTGCCCAGGAGACCAAGAATGTCACTCAACATAGTGTCAACTTTCCACCCAGCCTTGGAGGTACCTTGCACAGCCTCAATAATGATTTTGGAGTCCCCCTAAATCTCAAGCTTTCTGCTTCCAGTAGCTATGGAAATTTTTAGGCCCCAGAGGAGGGTCATGCCTTCAGCCTGATTAACAGTTTGGTTAACAAGAGGGCCAGTAAAAGAAGCAATTAATTGCCCCTTATGATACCGAATAATGCCTCCTCCTGCATGGTTCCCACTGCAGACAGCCCCATCAAAATTAAGCTTATCCCACTGAGGTTTAGGGGGGGACCATTTGGTGGCCTTCCTGATGAGAAGCTTGGTGTTGTCGAATCTGTCAAAACCTTTATCAATTCTCCAATTTTTGGCTAACTAAAGATCGGCATCAGTAGGGATGATGGTTCGGGCTCTTCCATCAAGCAACTGATAAGTTCTCCTGCAGAATCTTAGAGCCAAGGTGGAAAACATCCACAGGGGATAGCTCCTTATCACGGAAGATTTTGTTGTTACGCTCCTTCCAGATACTCCAATAGAAGATGGGGGAATTTGATGCTAAAGGAGATGGATCAACGGGTGTTAAGAGGTGGGTTGCCAGTCATTGGCCAAATGTTGGATATCCCAGTTAGTCACCCAAGAAAGGTTGAGTTTAGGGATGACCAGCTGCCAGATCGTCGAAGGGAAATCACAGTGCAGGAAGAGATGGTTGATGCTTTCCTCCTCCCTTTTACAGAGGCAACATCTATTGGCCAAGAAAAAACCCCTTCAGACCAAGTTATCCAAAGTTAGGATTTTTCCATGAAGCACCGCCCACCAAAAGAAGTTCACTTTGGGAATTAGCTGGGAGCTCCACACTTTTTTCCAGCAAGTCGGGTTAGCAACCTCCTTGATCAGCGAGTTGTAAGCCAATTTGACCGAGAAACCACCATTTTGAGTGTGGAGCCAAAGGATTCTATCAAGGTGGTCAAATAAAGTCCAATGTGAGTCCTATGCATCAGATTCATGATTTTAGTGGCCAAGAGAATGAGGTCAGACCTATCAGCCAGACGAGGTAGGAGGTCCATCCAGTGCCCATTCCAAATGTAGTTTGACACCAAGGTTCCCACCCGAAGAGTGAGGAAATTCCTGAGCTGCGAGAACCTAGAGGAGCCCAGGATAATGTCATCCAGTCGGGCATCCTCCCAAAATTGGACATCCCTACCATTGCCCATTTGCCAAGTGACCCCCTTTTCCAGAGTGCTCCTGCATTTGAGAATATTGTTCCCAATCTTGGAGGGGTGGCCATGCTCCATATAAAGCTTGCAGAAGCGGCCCCTGTCAAGATATTTGGCATCCATAATTTTGCACCAATCAAAAGAACCTAAGACCATAGTCTGTGCCACTTTAGTAAGCAAAGCTCTGTTAAGATTATTAATTTTTTGTAATCCAAGGCCTCCAAGAGACTTGGGCAAGTAGACTTTGTCCCAACAAAGCAGAGGGAGTCTCATTTTCTCCTCACAACTAGACCAGAGGAAAGTGCGTTGGATTTTCTCAAGTTTGTCAACCATGGCTCCCAAAATTTTGAAGATTGAGAGGAAATACATTGGGATTCCCCACAACGAAGCAAAGAGCAATTGTAGCTTTCCAGCACTACTGAGGAGTTTGTCTTTCCATCCAGCAAGCTTCCTTTGGGTACGCTCGAGGATGGTGTTCCAAAAGTTATTTTTAACATCTTTAATCATCAGAGGGAGGCCCAAATAGGTTGTTAGGAGAGAAGTCGACTGGCATCCCAGAATGTGAAGAATTTTCCCTTGAACAACATGTTCCGTGTTGAAGAAAAAGACCCTGCTTTTATGATAGTTAATGTGTTGACCAGAGGCAGAGGCATAGTCATCAAGAAGGGTCTTCCACACCCTAGCCTCCCTCAACGAAGAGGAACCAAAGAAAAAAGTGTCATCACCAAATTGTTGCAGAACCGAAGGTGGGAGGGTGGTGGCAGGCTTAATTCCTTGGATAATGTCATTCTGGACCAGCTGCATCATGTTGAGACCAAGGACTTCAGCCAGCAGGATGAAGAGATAGGGGAGAGAGGATCCCCCTGTCGCAAACCTTTAGCCGGGGGAAACTTGTCACTAGATTTGCCATTCATCGTAACCGAGAATCTGACAGTCTCGACACAAACCTTGATAATATTAATGAGAGACTGACTAAACCCAAAAGCAGAGAGCACCTTGTAACGGAAGGGCCAGTTGACTTTATCATAGGCTTTAGAGATATCAAGCTTGAAGGCCATACCCGCAACTTTACTGTGGTCAATAGAATGAAGAATTTCATGAGTAGTGATAGCAACATCCATGATTTGCCTACCAGGAACAAACCCCTTCTAGTTAGGATTAATAATCTTATTAAATAAGGGTTTGATATAATTAACCATGATCTTAGAGAAGATTTTATAGAGGGTGTTGCATAGACTTGTGGGTCTATAATCCTCCATGGCTCTAGGGTCCCCAGTTTTGGGAACCAGAACAATGTAGGTATCATTGAGCTGACGAAGGAGCTTGTCCATTCTGATGAAATCTTTGGCAGCCCTAATCACATCTAGGCCCACAATGTCCCGGAATTCTTGGAAAAACATAGGGGGAGCCTATCTGGGCCAAAGGCTTTGTAGGCACCCATGGAAAAAATCGCCCTTTTGACCTCAGCATCAGAAACCCAGGAGAGGAGGTCATTGTCGTCTTTAGTCACAATCCTTGGGAGGTGGGAGAGGAGTTGATCTTGCAAGTCCTCCACATTCCCAGAGTACGTTTCAGAAAAGAGGTGAATGAAGTAATCAGTAGCCATAGTACCAAGTTGAGTGGTATCAGAGACCTCCAACCCCACATTGTCCCGAAGGGTATGGATAGAGTTCATTTTCTTGTGCTTGCAAGTAGATCTATGGAAGAAAGCAGTATTACAATCACCTTCCTCCAATCACTAGACACAAGATCTCTGCTTCCAAAAGACTTCCTCCTTGGCCATGACTTCCTTCCAGTTCTTCCTTGTAGCTTCCTCATCCAAGTGAAGGTCCAAGGAGAAATCACCAGAAGTCATCCGCTGCTTGAGGACCTCGAGCTTTCCAAAAAGATCCTTCTTGGTTTTGAAGATGTCCCCAAAGTTGGTTTTGCTCCAAGCTTTGACAGCATTTCTGATAATCTCAAGTTTTTTAGCCACCCAGAGCATAGCATAACCCCTCACCAGGGTGGACCACCACTACTCGACCTTCATATGGAAATTGGGGTGGGAGGCCCACATGATCTCATATCTAAAGGGGACAGGGGTGGGACATTGATTTTCCACCCATTTGAGCAAAAGTGGGTTGTGGTCCGAGGTTGTCCTAGGCAACGCAGTTAAAGAGGAAGCAGGTCCCAGGTCCTAGGAGGAGGAGACAATGAAACACTCAAGATGGACCTAGATGAGGTGAGAGCCCTTTTTTGTTATTGGTCCAAGTGAAGGGGTTACCAGCCATTAAAATATGTTAACTAGTAGGAGGTTGATGGTAGTGCTTTAATCTAACTCTATTCATTTAGCATTGTAGTCTTATTCCAACTAGTTTTTGAAGTTTTACTGCTCTTGACTATAAGATCATCAATGTAGTATAAACCTAGCCATCCGATTTTTATTGTGCCTTATTTTTTTAATTTCGTATCATAGAGTAGAGCAAGTCATCCTTCTTGAATGTTTTCAATCAGAGGCTTCCGCCATGTCATGCTTTCCATCATCTTCATTAATCTTTATGATAGACTACTAGCAATCTATTCTCATTTGATTTCTCCAATTCTTCAATTCTCCATTTCAAAGATTATTTGTGCATTAATCTTAGTGAGGGTAATATAGAAATTGGGTGCTATGAAGTTCAAGGGTAGAGTAACGTCCATCCCATAAAGTAGTTCAAATGCAATAAATTTTGTGGATCTTTTCTAGGTAGTCCAATATGCCCATAATGTTGTAGGTATTCTTATGTTCTAATCCATCCTATAATTCTATTCAGACTTTTCATCAAACAGGGGCATTACAGAATCCTAAATGATCTATAGAAAATTATATAGTATCAAAACAAGAGAAGGAGCCCTACATTAAAAAGTTTGGATAATAGAGATTAATGGGAGATCTATTTAATTTGATGGTCAAAGGTTGCCACAAGAGGTTATGGAATCAAAGTTAAATTAGAAGCCCTAAACAAAGAAATGTGGATTGAGGAACAATAAGAGGGGCCTTGCCGAATTGCATGCTGGTAATGTTGGGACCTTGCCTGAGTTTTGGTGGCCTAGGTGGATTGGGAAGGATGGGTAAAATATCAAAGTTGGTAACGTGGTCAAAAAGTAAGGGATGCGAATTATTATTCTGGGAAGGAGACAGTTTCCTATATCAAATAGGCAATCGCATTCAAGAATTGTTCTATAGAATAGCAATGTCTCTCAACTTTAACTTTTCGTAAAAATTTATTACTGAGAAATTTCTTAGCTTATACGTTGAAGAATGCATACACTTGTGAACACTTTTGCATTCCCCTGTCACTGTGACAGTTCTTCCATTATACATTTCTAAATTCATTGTTGGTAACATAAAACATGATTGTGTTCATATACATTTGCTGAAATAAGAATTATTAGAGAATTTTTTTCCAAAATTTCTAGCTAAGACCTTCAAGTACTCCATCTAAAACTACCAAAAAATGGTAAAACTCTTATTTGAGAAACACTGAGCCCTACTACTATTTATGGTTTACTCTTGTTCCTACAACATTATATATCCAGTCAAAAGGAGAACTGTAGTGACCAACAATTGTCAAAATAAACATCTTGCATGCATGAGGCTTCACTGATGCTGTGAGGCTGCCTTTATGAAGAGCTGCTAGGTCTCTGTGCTGTAAAATCCAAAGCATACAAAGTCATCAGCAAAGCAATATAAAGTACTTTTTTAACTCAAAAAATTGGGTATGTAGGTGAACTTTAACGAATATTCATTACCCTCCATAAATTCCTAACTTTGGCAGTTTCTGAGGGATGGAGTCCAATGTCTTTCCAATGGACTGTAATGGAAGCTCTTGATAAGCTTCTGTTCCATAAAATTACAGATATACGGCGGTTGGCAAGTGGACCAGCCCACACCTGTACTGGGATTCAAAATTAAACAGTGAATATATTTAAAATAGAAGAAAGACTCAAGAGTCTTTGAATAGGGGCATTTATGTACCTCAAGATTTGCTTTCTGGCTCACCTTCCTCCCCTGTACACCCAATGTATCTGCATGCAAGAAGATTGTTCGGGTTACCTTTTAAGATACCTACAGAAAGGAGGATTCAACTATGCTGACGTAAGGCTGTAGAATGTAATTAATTCAATCATGGTAACGAAGTTCATTCTGGTCAATTAAAAATGCATATATTCCCTCAGATTTGTAGTGGACAGACCTTGATTTACTGCAATGACCTCTTTGTTGCTCAGAATCTTTAAGGTCCTATTATTCAAAGATCTGACATCGCAACCAATCAGGAGTGGTGCCTAAATCAAGAAACAAAAGCCGAAGTTTAAATGAATGGATCTTTTAGCTGTTTTCAGCCACAATAAATTGGTATTTGATGCAATTGTATTGGACACAAATAGGCTGATTCTCAAATTAAATCCTCAAATCCTTTACCAAAACAAGCAACCAGGAATATTTTACTTTAGTGAATAGCTTTTAATAACTGGAAAAGGCAAGTACAAAAAAATGGGTTTTGTAAGATACCGCGTGATGATTACCTTCATAAGAGCCCAAATGCTGAAATGTGAGCGGTGCTCCTCTTTGGTCATATTACCATTTCCAACCTCTAACATATCTGGATCTGATTGGTATGGTATACAATTTGGTGGTAAGAGAAAAGAAACAGATAGCCAATAACTATTATCAATTCTTTCAGCTGAATGAAGTTTGAACCATTATTAATGTTGCAGGTACATGATCAAAGGATAGTATTAAGGACAAAGAACATTCGTGGATATGATAGAAGAATATACAAATAGGCTGCTTAAACAACAACTTATGGTGAAAAATAATATTGTAAATAGAAACTTAAATTCCAACCTAAATGAAATTCTCGACATCTGTAGCAAATCTTAGCAACATTAGTTGAAAATCTAAGGTTTTTAACCACTAATAGCAAGAAATGTCCTTACCATTCCATCCACCAGGTCCTGCATAATTAGCCCAATTGTTGTTTTGATCTGCCCGTGATGTTATACTGGACCAAACAAATGTTAAAGTGAGTCTCTAACACAGAAATTGTGAATGACATACTAAAAATATAAACCAAATTCCAGTAATATTTGGACTTCAATACACAACTCATGTATCATCAGCATTAATTCATATTTCTAAAGGCTCAGCACATTACCTTTCCCACTTGTTCTCTATATCTGTTGTTGTTCTCCAGCTATTTCCTACATTGGATGCCCAAGTAGCAGGATTGTCTACACCCCTGCAGAAATACCAAAAAGTTGTGTAAAAGACCAGCATATACTTCAAAAGCTTTGTAATTAAGTTTTTATGAAAACTAAAACTGTAAGAGTATTTAGCAAATGCAGCCTTTCATAAAGCAGTGAACCTTGCATACCACTCACATATAGAGTAGAATATTGGACGGCCTGTCCTAAGAAGTGCATCCTTCATCCTTGGATACCTGCAAAGCACATAAAGCTAAAACAATTTGAGAATCTACATTAAAGTTAAACAGCACATAATGATATCACAAGCCAGAGGAAAGGGAGGCAGCTCACCTGGATTCAGGTTTTGAACCATCATCAAAACAATTATCATACTTAAGATAATCTATACCCTGTCAACACATTATAGATAAATAAGACACTAATTCATACCACTGTATAACTTATTTGTTCTTCTAAATCTACAAAACAAACTCCATTAAGCAAAAACTAAGGAAATACCCATTCTGCAAATGTATGGGCATCATTTTCCTCAAATCCTAATGAACCAGGCTGCTTCTGGCATGTATACTGCCTGAGTAAACAAAACAAATGTAAGCTAAAAGGGATGCATATAAAATAACACATAAAATTTTTCAACACTCAAGAAAAGGAACACCGACAAGATCTTACCCCGCATCTGAATATATACCAAGCTTAAGGCCCTTCTCATGCACATAGTCTGCAAGGGCACGGATACCTGATGGAAATGTTGAAGCACGTGGAACAATTTTTCCCTGTAACCAATTTTCTGAGTGTTTCATTCTTGCAGTAATAAAAACTTTTAGATATTTTCAGTATTGAATATGCAAGAGTTATTGATCCAGATCTACCAGCCGCTAAGAAACAAAATCATCACTAGCAAAATCTATATTGTCATGGTGAGTTTCTGAATCAGACCCTAAATTATTGGATTGTTTGATTTTTTTTTACTACATTGTACATGTCGTTCTTTTAAAATTCTGATGAGCCTATTGTACAAAACATAGTTTCATTTTCTCCACATTCTGATGAACATGTAGTGCAAAATATAGTTAATTTTCTCTAAATTCTGATGAACCAATAACAATCTGTTAAAAAATCTGATAGCTTTGGAATGTGACCTGTTCACTATGCTTTGTACCCATACACGTTGCATTTGCAAATTTAAGCCCACCACTCTGTATCTTGGTAGGGGTTAAATGTAACCATATCAGAACCCAAGCTTAGCTCTGTTTCTCCACAAGCCCTGCCCTTAGATTTTCCTTAACCTTTTGGGAATGGAGAACACTTGTAAGAGCAAGGCTCGTGTTCAAATATTCCTCGTAACAATAAGGTGCCCCATACCCAAATGGCCTAACAAACACCAGATACATTTGAACCTGCCCATGTTTAATAAGGTATATTAAAATGCATCCGGAGCATTTTAGTTCCTTTAGCTAAACATTCTATGGATCAAGCTTATGCTGTGCCACAATCAATGTTAAGCCCACACCCCCTAGAGGAACTCTAAGGAATCCAAACCTGAAACATTATGTGACCTAAGTTTAATTGGGTGCATTTGAGTGTGACATGTGTAAATCAAACATGTGAACCAGGCTTATTCCACACCAGTAAGCTTACCCAATACACCCTTAAAAGAAACCTACAATATCAACCAAGATTTACCAAGAGAAAGAAATACAAGTGCAACAAAAAATTGAATGATTCCAACTTTAATCTTTAAAAGAACATGGAATAAAAACGAGTGCAGTAAAAATCTCTCGTACTATAACATGGATTTTAGTTTTTTAAAGATTTCAAAATTAGAACAGAACAAGGGTTTTAGGACTAACAGATTTATCTCTCTCAAATTCGGCCCAGCAATCATCTGTTATTCACACAAAAAAAATTCAAATCTATTAGTCGATGCTCAAATACCTCGTCTCTTTTCACTATTGAGCCTTCTCATGTACACTTTTAGGACATGAACTGCCCTCAAATCACACTTGATATTCAACCATAAAACATAATTTTTCGGCAAACATCTTAATTGCATTAGCCCAAATCTATACAAATAAACAACAACATTGAGTTCTTTTACAAAACACCTTCTAAATATCTGATCTTGATCGTATAAATGTAAAAAACCCTAACTAGATCTAAATGTGAGTATTACAAGAGTTACCTATATTGATATATTTGTATCCATGTTTGGAGAGACCAGTTGATATGAATGCATCAGCTGCACAGATTAAATAGTGTTTCAGATATCACCAACATAAAACAAAACAACTAAACTGGCAAGACAAAACAAAAAATGAAGTTGAGAATTCATATACAGACCAGTCTCCCTAATGATATTCTCGTTCACATTGCAGCCAAAATAGTTCCAACTGTTCCATCTGCAAAGAAAGTCAGATTTGCAATGCCTCTAAAGAACTATAACATAAACTTTCTCAAACTAGTGATGTATAGAGAACAGATCTTACCCCATGGGAGGTGTTCTTGCGAGATCAACATTATAATGAGCCGCTGCTGCAGCATTTCTTACCAAGCAACCCAATGCGAAAAATGCTGCACATATTGCAGATACCATAGCTTACTAATGCCAAAAGAGGATGGCAAAACATTTGTCAAGCCTCTGTTATAATAGACTCTGGGTTAACTACTGAAAAGCACATCCCAGCCCAATTTTTTGGATTCTGCCTTCACCTTTCATGATTAATATATTGTGACATACCCAATTAAATGATTAGCGTGGGGTATTATTTGTTTTGCGTGAAACATAAGATTTAGGGTAGGTGGGGCTTATCAGATTTGCCAGGCAGAGAGTATATGCTATTAAACATTTCCCCTTTTTTCGGGTAAGGTCCATTTATAATGAATGGTAACATTTTTATCTTGACATCTATTTTATGACAGCATAGAGTTTTTCATTTGGTGAAAATAAATGTGAAAAATAAATATATTTTATTTTATTTTATGAATTATATATTTAAGATATAATGTTCTAGGATGTGTCAATATCAATAATTTGTCTATAACAATAATTTTATGGATGGCAAAGGCTTAATTCGATCGCAAGAGTTTCCTATGATAAAGTATGAGGTCATGAGGTCTAGTATCCCTTTACACACGTGGTACCAAGGGATGTGTCATGCTAGCATGATTTATAGGGGTGTTATACCTCATTCTTGCGATCTAAAAAGAAAAATAGAGTAATTAAAAACTAGTGTATACATTTTTTCATAAAATACATCTTAAGACACCTAATTATAATTTCATCCTAACTCAAATCCTAATTCATTAGCAATCCTAATTGAATCCTTATTTCTAACCCTAATTGAATTGTAACCACAAATATAACCTTGATTTTAACCTTTATATTAATGAATTGTAACCCTTATCTTAACCTTAATTCAAATGTAGCTTTGAGTAAATTCTAAGCATAACCTAGTCCAATTGAATAGTAACTTCAACCCTATCCCCAACTCCAACTCTAACACTAATTGAGTTCTAATAATACTAACTATAACCTTCATTTGAACCCTAATTTAGCCCTATATATAATCACAAATTAACCCTCCCCTAACCTAATTCTAACTCTAATTGGAACCTAACTGCAATCCTAACCTTAGGTTCTACCCTAACCCTAAGGTAATCTTAAATGAATACTAACACCAATCTTAATCTTATTTTAACCCCTAACCCTTTTATATATATAT
>MU227244.1:11004374-11019004 GCA_018584345.1 Thuja plicata | reverse complement strand
AGATGAATAAATCATATTTTAAATTAAATACTAAATATAAGATAATCTTTTACATATTATAAATAAATATTTAAATCTATAATTCATAGAGATTCATTTTTTATTTTATCACCAAAATTAATAAATGCACTTCCAATCAACACTAAACACCCATAGAAACAATATGTTTTAGAAGCATATACATTTCTATAGGTTGTAGAGTATGAAGTCGAGTGGTCTTGGACTGTTCCTTTTATTTTGTCTTCTCGTTCTCCCTCTCATCTCTTCATATTATAGAGATTTTACAAAATTTGTGGATTTAGGCTTTTTTGTAAGTTGGTGCAACAATTAAGAAAAAGTGTGTGTCATGTTTTTCCCGTAGATATAGTTTTTAAAGATGAATCACATCAATATAGTGTTATGTGTCTTTTTCTATATAGTTATTGTTCATTTAAATTTAAGTTTATATTTATTTTTATTGATCAGAATTCTCAACAATTGATTTTAAAGTCAAGGTGGGGAAAAATTGAGCCAGATGAAAGAGGAGGATAAGAAAGATGAGTGGAGAATTGAAAAGCATTAGAGGGGAAGTCAAAGAAGCTTGAAAATATGGGCAGTGAGGATTGGGATGTTTTAGACAAGAAGGTTGTAGCAACTATTATCTGCTCTCTTTCTTGCAATGTTTTGTTTAATGTTGCAACAAAGAAAACAACAAAAGATTTTTAGGATTGATTGAAAGATATCTAGGATAGATTGTGTGTCATGTTTGAGAGACTTTTGTAGCTAAGAGAGTTTCATTAATGAAGAAATTGTTCAATTTGAAGATGAAAGGTACAACAAATTTTCCAATCACACGAATGAATACATCGATCAACCAACTAATTTATTTGACATGAATTTTGAAAAAGAAATCATAGCCACCTTGCTTTTGTGTTCTCTTCCATAGTTGGAAAGGAGTGGTTACAATCGATAGCTTTATCTATAAGAAAAATATCTAATATAAAGGAGGACATGTTGAGAGAGTTTCCTTAATGAAGAAATTATTCAATTTGAAGATGGAAGGTACAACAAATTTTCCAATCACACGAATGAATACATTGATCAACCAACTAATTTTTGTTGATATTTATTTTGAAAAAGAAATCATAACCACCTTGTTTTTGTGTTCTCTTCCATAGTTGGAAAGGAGTGGTTGCAATCAATAACTCTATCTATAAGAAAAAGATCTAATATAAAGGAGGACGTGTTGAAGTTTGATGATGTTGCTATAACTTTTCTCAACTAAAACATGAGAAGAAAACATCAAGGTACCTCATTTGGAGAGGCTTTAGTATTTGTCAATGGAGGGAGATCCTAAGAAAGAGAAGAAATACCCGTGAAAGAAGATATAAATCCAATACGAGATCTAAATCTAGAGGTGCAAATTTAAGTTGTTAGTTTCGGGGCAAGGAAAGCCCACATAAATAAAAAATTGTTAATCATTTAAAAAAGTGGAAAAGTCAATCAAAAGAAAATGAAGTAAATGCAGCATACAAAGATAATGGCGATGCACTTACTAAGGTGGGGCCTTCTGAATTAAATGAAAGATGTCATATGTTGTGGTTTGCGAAGTCGTTATCAAGTAGGGCTTTCATGCCCTAGCCCTGTTTCAGTGCATTCGAAGGTGAATTTACAGTGTGCGGGTTGGGTGTTTGAGCAGGTTTGTTGGGTATTGTGCAGCGTTTGGGGTTTTCTTGTGGTTCGGGGACTGTTTTGAGATTGTGGGGCATCTGCTAGTGGTGTGGAGTTGTTCGGTGGGGTTACAGTGTGTTTTTTTTACAGGGTAGTATTGGTGTGGGTTTGGCAGATTGGGACCCCTTAGTAAATGGTGGGGAATAGAGAAGATTTTGGGGTTTTTGTGTTCGGTGGTGAGGGGTTTTGTTGTTTGTTTCTCTTCTTTTGAACCCTGATGGTTGGATGTGGGGTTTCTAATAGCTTGATGGTTGGATATTCTTTAGGGTTGCATGCACAGATGCCTGAGTCTTTTTATGTGCGGGCAAGCTCGAAGTTAAATAAAGTTAATGGTTGTCTTCCGAGGAGTCATGATTGCCCTACCCTTGTCATTTATCTAGAGTTGGTTATGGAATACATTGAGTATTGGACCAAACATGCTTTGATTTACAAGTTTCTTGGAATTCAGATTTCTTTATCTGCTCTCGAAGCTTGGATTCGTCAGTCTTGGCATGTGAAAGGAGATATGAACATTATGCTACCTGCGAATAGCTATTTATTGGTTGTGTTTTCTTGCATGTTTGATCGGGATCATGTTTTTTAGGGAGGCCCATATTTTTATAATCACGTAGGGCTATTTGTTAAACCCTCGCATACGAGGTTCAACTCTAGAGAGGAACTTTCGTCATGGGTTTATATGTGGGTTTGATTATAGAGACTTCCTTTAGAGTTCAGGCGGGAAGACATATTATGCTAGATAGTTGCGTTGCTTCGGAAGTCGATCATGATTTCTCATCAATCCCTAGATAAAAAGGTTATTTCCATTTCTCAAATTTGTATTGAAATTGATCTAAATAATCCTTTTCCAAACTCTTTGGAAATTTATTTTTGCTCTTCTTCATGGGTGCAACAATTAGATTATGAATCCCCCCTTTCTAGCGTCGGATAAGCCATGAGTATGGTCATTTGCATTGGTAGTACCCCTAGATTTCTTAGGTAAATTGTGGTTTTATTGGGGGTCTTGGTGGGCCTTCTCTTCCATAGGCTTGAAGATGGAAAAAGAAGGTAAGGGGAAAGCACTGGTGGATAATGCAGGTAAGGGGAAATCCCTTATGGATAATGCAAGTAAGGGGAAAGCCTTGATGAGTGAGGCAGACCCTTATAAAGATGGGTTTATTCCTAATAAACCCTAGGCTAAGGGGAAAGGACAAAAGAGATCCTACAAGGATAGGCAGCCTAATACAGGTTTTAATCGGTTTGAGGTGCTCGATACTATGATCATTGAGGAAGGGATTCCTCTATATGTTTCTTGTGGTGTGATAGGTTGAGATGGGGGATTCTACTACATGATTCTCATGTTTTGAACTAGGGTGTGGTCATCCAGCAACAGAGTGACACCCATATTGGCCCTAATTTCAGAGCCCTTGCAATGCCTACTATGTTATAGGATAATGACATTGTCTTGACAGACTTGGTTAAAGAGGTTCTTGCCTCTGGTACAGGAAAGGGATCTTCCTCAACATTGGGTTTGATGCAAAGACCCCTTAAGAAAGTCTCTTTTGACACTCCTTCAAAGGGTGGTCACAAAAAAGACCAGGAGAAAATCAAAATAGTAGGAGATTTGTTAGTAGACTCTGGGGCTATCAAGCCTATGGATGTTCATTTCCCTTGTTCTACTCAATGATTATTCTCTCATGGAATTAGGGGGTTGAATAACATCCTCAAACAAAATGTTATTCATGAGTTGGTTATTGATCATTCTATGGATATCTTTTGTATTTAGGAGACTAAGCTTTTAGTAGAATCCATGTCCTGATGTGCTTCTAGTATTTGGTATTATGGGCAATGTCAATGTGTTGGGTCTCTGGGGAGCTCTGGAGGATTGACTATCTTTTCGAACCCAAGGAAGATCACTCACCTCTGGTGGATGTCTAGTCGCTCAGCTCTTTCTATGGTTGCCTCTAGTTTGGACACTGGTGAAATGATTCTAATCACTAATCTGTATGGTCCTTTTGATCTCTCTAGAATATAGGGCTATGGTCTCATATAAGGTATTTTAGAGCTTGTGCTCCTTTCCTTCCTTGGTTTTTAGCAGGAAATTTTAATTTAGTTTTAAGTTTGGAGGAGAAAAGGGGTGGGTTGGCTCGTTTGGGACCTTCTTCTAAGTTTTTTTAGTGAAAATGTGGATCTCCTACATCTTAATGATATCAAGTCAGTTAATTGGCTCTTTACTTGAAATAATAGAAGATTAAGGGAAGATGCTATATCTGAGTGTTTGGATAGATTTTTGATTTCCTATTTTTGGATTGGAGGCACTCTCACCCCCTATTTAGAAAGTATAGATTGGAGGGGTTCGGATCATTGGCTTATTAAATTTTTTGTTAGTTGTATGGTTATTCCCAAAAATCCTCCTTTTAAGTTCCAGTTGATGTGCCTTTGGGACTCTTCTCTCCATGAATTAAAGGCTCGCTGGTGGAGGGATGGCGGCCCTACTTATGGTATTGTTATGTATTCTTTTGTTAAGAAATTGTAGTATGTTAAATGACAACTCAAAAAATGGAATAGGTTATGCTTTGGTAATCTTCATACCATGAAAGGGAGGGCACAAGAGAGTTTGGAAGTCATTACAAGGCAGATTTAGGATCTTGGTTTTTCTGAAGGTTTGGGCAGAGAGGAGTCCCAAGCTTCTAGAGATTTAGAAGAATGAGAACTTAGAAAGGAAATTTATTGGAAGCAGAAGGCTTAGATTGATTGGCTCCAGGAAGGGGATAGGAACATTGTCTATTTCCATAAATCTATGTAGGATTGCTAGAATAGGAGTTATATTTCCTCTTTGGTTGATTCAAATGGACTTCAATTGACTTATTTACCAGCTATGTCCTGGGAGGCTATCCAGTTTTATTTTGCTCTTTTTTCTTATGATACTTTTCCTGCTGACAATAAGGAGAGTATTATCTTGTCTTGTATTCCCTCTCTAGTTACGAGTGTGATGAATGATTCCCTTATGCGGTCAATTTCTATACCTAAATTGGAGAACATTTTCTTTAGAATGCGTAAGGGCAAAGCTCATGGTCTTGATGGCTTTCCAGTAGAATTTTTTCCATGAAATATGGGATATTATTAATCAAGATTTGTTATATGTGGTTCAAGAATCATATGCTAACAAAAGAATGAGCCTTGAACTCCACATTCCTAGTTCTTATCCCAAAAAGGAAGGGACTAATCAACTGGATTTCTTTTGGCCTATTTATTTGTGTAATGCGGTCTACAAAGTTATTACCAAGTTGATCACATAAAGGCTTAAAATGTGGCTCCCCACTGTTATCTCAGATGAGCAAGGAGGTTTTGTGGTTGGAAAAAAATTCTGGATGGAGTGGTTATTGCTACTGAGGTCATCCACTCTATGGTTGTTTCTAGGGAGAGATATATGTTCATCAAAGTTGATATGGCTAAGGCTTATGATAGAGTTAAGTGGGGTTTTATGTGGGAAATTCTTCTTGCCTTTAGTTTTAGTTTGGAGTTGGTGAGTTGGACTATGAGTTGTGTTACTTCTTCCTCCTTCTCTGTTCTTCTTAATGGTGATCCTTCTGAGTTATTTGGAGCCTCTAGGGGTCTTCACCAAGGAGACCCTCTCTCTCCATATATGTTTATTATTATGGAGGAGGGCCTTGGTAGATTTATTCAATCACGAGTTTCTCAGGATTTGATTCATGGTTGGCAGTGGGGTAATGGGTTGCCTATGCTTTCTCATATTCAATTTGTTGATGATACTGCTCTTACTAGAATTGGTCAGATTCAAGAAGCTGAGACCTTTAGGAAAACCTTGGATATTTATTTTGCTGCATCTGGTCAGAAAATCAATGAGCATAAATCCTATATTCATTTTTTCAATACTCCAGAGCCTATTCAACGGAGGATTGCTAACATCTTGAGATTTCAAATTGGATCTCTCCATCTAACTTACCTTGGAATTCCTATTGTTGTGGGTAGGCATCCTAGGCCCTTTTGGTAGAACCTTCTTGATAAGTTGTGACATAAGGTTAATAATTGGACTCATCGGTGGATTTCTATAGCTCTCTAGGTGACTCTTCTGCAATCTGTGATTCAGGCTCTTCCTATCTATAGAAGCATGGTCTAGGTAGCTCTTGTGTATTTTGTTAAATAATTTGATGCTCTCTCATGACAATTTCTTTGGAGTGGTAATTTGTAAAACTCTAAATGGAGTCTGATTAAGTGGGATACAGTCTCTAGGCCTAAGGAGGGAGGTCTTGGTCTCCACTCCGCTATCTTGAGTGGCCAAGATCTTGCGGCCAAGCTATATTGGCATTGGTGTTCCTATCAGACTCATCATTGGGCGCGTATTCTCATGTATAAGTATTTACTAGGAGCTCACCATCTAAATGTTTCTTGATTTCCTTTGGAGGGTAGGGGTTCTATGGTTTGTCATACTCTAAAGACTGGTGCTTAGTTGGTAAAAAGTGGATTTTTATGGATATGTAATAGAGTCTCTGAGGCTCTATTTTGGAGTGATTATTGGGATGGAAATCCTCCTCTTTTGTCCACGTACCCGCATTTGCGGGCTCTTTGTGATTCTTTTCTTACTGTTGAATGGGATAAGGTGGCACATTATAAGACGATTCATAATCTAGGCATTGTCATTGGATATAGATGGAAGAATTATTTTGATTGCCCGTTAGGGGGTTCAGAGAGGGATCAGAATGAGATTTCTTAGATTCTGGCTTCTAGGTAGTGTAGCTCCTTGATGGGACTTGATTTTTTGGCTTGGAATGGTCTCTCATCTGGGAAATACTCTATTTCTATAGGGTACTTGGAGCTTACTAGACAAGTTTTTGGAGATGTTGAGGTGCCTTGGTGGAAGAAGGTTTGGGATAAATTTTGTTGGTCCAAGTGTAATTTCTTCATGTGTTTGGTAGTTCACAATCACTTTCTTACCTGGAATAATCTTTGCAAGCACAAATTTTAGGGGCCCTTGATATGTGTTTTGTGTAGTAATGGTGATGAGTTTGTTTCCCATCTTTTCTTTTAGTGCTCTTTTGTTGAAATAAGATTTGGTACTTCTAGTGGAGTGCTTGGGGCCTCCCTTACATGCATGTTTCTTCTTTGTTTGAGTTTTGGGATCTCTTGGGGCACTCCCCTTCTAAAACCTCTTGTATTCAGGTTGCTTGGGCTATTGGTCCATCATTTATTCTTTGGCATGTTTGGTAGGAGAGGAACATAAATATTTTTCAGGATCTTAGGATTGAGTTCATGCACCCGTGATGGAAAATTATCCACTCTCTATGTAAGACATTTCTAGCTAAGTGTGAGTTGAATGGAGGTATGGACCCCAGGGATGTATTTATTTGCAACCGTCTCAATTTTCCTCTTCAGGGTCGGGTTCCTATGTTTTTTGGTCAGCAATATAATAGTATGCCTAGACATCATTTCCAATGAGTTAATAGTGAGGGGCATTCGAATCCTCCTCTTCCTAGAGTTTTAAAAATCAACACGGATGGTTCTTCTCGGGAAAACCCAAGACCTGCAGGCATTGGTAGAGATGGATGAAGTAGTTCTGGTGAAGTCCATTTTCTTTTCTCTGTGTATAAGGGCTTTCATACTAATAATTTAATAGAGGTTCTTGCCATCTTGTTTGTTGTGGAACAATATTGTGCACATGGTTGGTGCAGGATTATTTTTTAGACTGATTCTCAGGTGGTTGTGAACTTGCTAACTAGACAAGAGCTTTTAGATGTTAGCTAGCACTTGGATTTAATTAATAATCAGATTCTCTTGCTAATCAAGTCTCTTGATTGTGTCAATTTTACACACACCCCTAGAGAGTGAAATGGTGTTGCTGACTACTTGGCTAAATGGTCTTTAGAGCACATGCATGATTGGATTATTGTTGAAAAGAGGTAATTGCCTCTTGATTTCTCTCATATTTTGGATCAACTTGTTGCTTGTGATAGGGCTTAATAGAGATTTTTGTTAAGCTCTTTTTGTATTGTTTCTCTTTATGTTTTAATAAATTTTTACCGCTCTTTTAGTATGATGCACTTACTAAGGTAGTCACAAAGGAGAAGCTTGATTTCTGAAAAACTTCTCTTGACCTTGTCAAGATGTGACAATAAATCTGAAAATGTGGAGATATCTCTAAACATAATTACTTGCAGTAGTGGTTGAACTTTAAGTAAAAATTGTAGAGTATGAAGTCCAATAGTCATAAACCATTCCTCTCCTCCTGCCTCCTCCTCCCTCTTATTTATTCATATTTTGGAGACTATAAAACTTGTAAATTACGCAATAAGTATATAAGTTTATAAGCTATTGTAAAAATTAATAAAAGAAAAGTTTGCCTTACTCCTGTGGATCCACCTACATATGAGTCTGTGACTATCCAGCAAACTAAACCTCAAAATATATAAGAAAATTTAGAAAAAACCTAAATACGATGGTGTGTGACTTTTTTTGTACGATTGTTGTTTATTTAAATCTAAATTTGTATTCTTTTTCTCTCAAAATTCTCAACACATACCAAGGTGGCACAAATGAACCGGTAACTTGGTAAATTATAATGAAAAAAACTTGGTAAATTATTCGTGCATCCAAATATTAAGTCCCTCCAAAACATGGCCCCCAAAAACATATTAAAAAAGACAAGATAAAACTGAACATCCATAGAATCTATCATCTGTTTTTTCATAAAAATACACCAATTTCATTCCAAGCAAAAGACAAATCAAGCAACTAAACTAAGAACCTTGAGAATACAAATGCATCTTCCCTACAAGCATTAAGGTCAAGGATTTTGTCTAATCTTCATAATTGCACTTGATTCCCAGAAAGCAATGATTAGTCCAACAAAATTGAAAGCATAATCTTTCAAGTAAGGAACTGAAAACTCTATCAAACCGAACCTATTTAGAAAAATCATTAGTTTTTTTTGGCAAAAGAAAATATAAATTAATGATCATATGTTGTAAATATTTATAAGAAAATAACAACATCAGCAATGGACCCCCTTGGCACATAAGGCAAATAATTGGGTGACTGAAGATAATATCAAGGTGTAGCACAAATTTGTAGCAATCAAATGACAATATATAAATAGTGTAGGTTGTGTATGACTTTTAGCACAAGCCAAGAATTTGGTGTTGTCATAGGTTATATTTATTTGTTTGTAGGAGCAGCTAAGATAGTATGTTGAACATGGTTCTCACAGCCTTATTTTAAGTAAATTACTCATTCAAATTATAGATTGTACGTGATCAAATCACCACAACTATCAACAAACAACATAATTAAATTGAAATTTCAGTACACATATTTTGGTGACAATTATTATCACAAATATTTTTATAAGAGAAAAAAGTGTAGCGGATTTTGTGGTGGTTGGGAGTGTTTCTGCCCCAAGTAATCTCTACTTCAATCTTGTTGTCGAAGAAGATAAGAAAACTACAAAATTTTATCTGGAATCCTATTGTTGGCACTTTTAAGGTTGCTTAAATAGTGTTGTGTGAGTGTATTATTCTAGGCACGTACTTGCCTCGCCTCTGCTCACAAAAGCGGATCATGTGGCTTGGTACAAGCAGTTTTCAAATTTTGTAAAAACAAGTATTGCAGTTGAATCATTCAAAATCTCTTCTCCTCTTGACATCACGACCACAATTTTTGCGGCTTTTCTAGTTTCATATAATATAAAATAATTTATATGATTTCTTTATAGAGCACATTCTAAGGGCATGTCCTATGTGCTATTAAGCTTATTTTGGCTAACAATCGCTGCTCAACATTTGTAACAACAATTTGTGGAGCTGGTGGCCCCATGCATAGCAAAATTTGTTGCTTAAAAAAAGGTGAAGACATTGGTATTTTTCCAATAAGCAGTTTCTTCTTATTTCCAACCCATTTTTTTCAAAGCTCATTTTTTAAGCAGTTGTTGTTCCATTAAAATAGGGAAAGATTCCAATTTATCCTTTCCCCGTAATAAAAAAGATTACATGGGAACACTGCAGCTACTTAAATTTAAGCAGAAATTGTGCATAAGCAGTTGCACGGGAACATGGGGTAGTACGTGTATTTTTTGTGCATCTAATCTTTCAATTATTAATTTTAAAGAATTCAACAAAATGATAACTAAATTCATTAGTAAGTTTCACATATGTTAATAGTCAATCATTTTTTTAGTTTTTTTGGTTCATAATTGGCTCATTTGTACGCCACTATTTAGATATTTGTACACCACTATTTAGATATTTGTACATGACTATTAGGACATTTGTACATCAGTACAAACAATTTTGAGCACACGGTGATTGGCGCATCTTTATGTAGGTATTGGGTGAAACTCTGACCCTTTCGTACTTAACGAATTCTATATTAAGCATCGTTACTGCTTAGAAGCCATAGAATATTTTGCAAGTAGTTACGTCATATACCGAGACAACCAAAAAAATGTCAAAATCAAAGCTAGCTATAATGATTATTGGTACGCTTCCTCTAAATCATTTGCATGTAGACACTTGAAATAAAAATTATGGTCCATATCATTTTTAATTGTTGAAAGAATTTGATTTTGATTTTTGTTCATGGTGAGTGAATCTTTTTCTGTATTCTTCTTAATTGCAAATTGTATGTATATAAACAAAAAAAATGGGATATGGATTTTACTTTTTTCCTATGCAAAATGGAGCTTTTCATTTCATTATTTAATTTATATCAATCTTACAATTATTGAGTTCAAATCAATGCACAAAATTTATTTGTGAAATGCATTTTTTTACTACAAACCTTTTCACTAGTTATTGAGTCATTGCAATACTTGTTTGTAATATTTAAAAGAGAATTTATCATTTAAAGTTTCAATTTATAAAGGTTTTTTATGTAATTCCTTTTGTGAGAATAGTACAATACCATAAATCATGAGCATATGTTTTTGTTATTGTTATTTACTAGTTCTCTCCTTGTTAATTCCCATTGTCAAGATTTTACTAAGTTTGATATGTGATTTATGGATGCATTTATGAGAACTAAATCTGACCTTTCAGTCACTCCATAACTTAAGGATCATCACATTTCATGCTAAACCTAACTAAAGGAGAACTAATTCTCTTCGTCGTAATTCATGTGCTTACAGTAGTTTTCATTATTTATTTTCACATACAAACTGTTGTTTGCACTAGCTCCATCCTTATTCACTACTGACCTTGTTTGATGTGGTATGTTTTCAGTGTATAAATCATGTATGTTATGCATATTGTAAAGCACAATGATTAATATAATTCATCTTATTATTCAATAGCTTTGTTTTCCTTTGTTTCTAATATGCAAATTTCACTTCTATCTATCAACAAGATCTTCAATTAATTTTGTATGGTTAGCTGCAAAATTCTACATGGTATCAGAGCCAAGGTGATAGGAAGGAAAAGTGTAAGCTTTTTATTTGCAGGTTTTGAAAATCAGAGCTATTTTAGAATGATTTTTTTCATTTTCTTGGGGGGGGGGTTTCATATTTTTTTTTTGTATTCATTAACTGAAAATAAAGTTCCAAAAGGGGGTAGTCTAAGGCTAAAATAGAAATAAAATATCATCCATTTGTCATCACTTTGGAATAAGGAAACTATAAGTCCTAGCATGATGGAATCCTAAAGCATTGTCGATGGATTCATCTATTTCCATACTTGTATGGGCCTATTCTCGAACCAAGTACATGTTGGTAGAAATATGCTCAGGAAATTAGAAATGATCATGTCTTAGGATTAATTGGTTCAAGTGTTGGGGATCGCACATCGTGGGCTCTATCACATATTGAGTGCTCTCGCACTCTTTGGGCCACTCTATGGGAATTATATGGAGATCCTACTAAACTTCCATTCCTAGATGATCCAAGTATAGACATGCTTCTCTCCCTTGATAGAGATGATGATCCTATGTATGACAATGACACTGAAGAGGAACTTTCTTATTGGAAGAGTCTTGATTATCTTGATTACACAAAGACATCTCCTCTAGATTGTCCTCTTTCTACATCTCCAACATTGGAAGCTATTCAATCACATCCAATTTCTAGTTTGACAAAGATATTGGCTTCTCCAAATGCTACTTCAGATTCTCTTTAACATGTTCATTCTTATCTTCTAGATTTAGTTCCATGGGATCAATTTATATCAAACATCTATTTTTTGTTTGTAGAAACCCCCAGTTTGGATCTAGATAACACTATTGATTGCATACATCTTCACTTTGATGAGGGTGATTCTTCTTCAATTGTTCTAAGGGAACATTCTAATCCTCTTCCTCATTCTCTACATTATCATTCCTCACAACTTGATATGAGTGTGGATAGCTTGGCACAACATTTGAAGGAGATTTATTTACCTTCTGAGGAGATTCTATATTTTCATCTTCAACAATGCCTAAATTTCTTATGACAAAATTCAACATCAACATGAAGACCACTGAGCAGAGTTTGGAGACATCATTTATTTTGTGTTTTCTTCCTACATATTTCTTTCAAAATTGGGAAGATATGTTGCATACATCTTTGGTTTTGTTTCTTCCTAAGGGGAAGAATGTTGTTTAAAGATCATGGACCTCCTTCTACATCCAGTTTCAAGAATCTATCATTGATTACACATTATGGAAGGATTCATTGTCTCTTGCATTTCACTTCCTACACAACCTTCTTGGGTTAAAGGACACTACAACATAGTAGTTTCCATACAAAGTTAGTGTAATTGTTTTGTTTTTTTTTGTGTGTGGGGGGTCGTTCCCACTGAGTTTTCCCTCTTCACTCTTTCCTTCCTTAGTTTTTTTCTCTTTAGTTATCCTTAACGGGGGGAGTTAGTGTTATTTAGTAGTTCTCTCTTTGTTATTTCCCATCGTCAGTATTTTTCTAAATTTGATTTGTAATTTACGAATGCATTTCTGAGAATTGAATCTGATCCCTCAATCACTCCATAACTTAAGGATGATCGCATTTAATGCTAAGCCTAACTAAAGGATAAATCCTTCTCTTTACCGTAATTCATGTGCTTATAGTAGTTTTCATGATTTCTTTTCTCATGCAAACTGTTATATGCGCTAGCTCCATCCTTATTCATTGCATACCTTATTTGATGCAATATCTTTTCAGTGTATAAATCATTCATGTTATGCATATTGTAAAGCACATTGATTAATATAATTCATCTTATTATTCAATAGCTCTATTATCCTCTATTTCTGATATGCAACTTTTGTGTCTATCTTTCAACAAGATCTTCAATTTATTTTGCAAGTTTAGTTATGAAATTCTATAGTTTTATGCAAAAATCTAACAATTTAATTTTTTTTTTTGAAGATTGGATTTTATTGTAGAAATCTATTTTTATTTGTATGTGACTAACAACTCACCAACATGTAAGTGCATGGCTATAGAAGAATTCATATAGAGCCTGAAATTAATCTCTTGGACCTAGAAAATACCCATTTATCTATCTCAAAATTAATTGTTGACTTAGGATAACTTTAAGAAAACTGTAGAGCCTAAAGAAATTTAAAACTTAAATAGTAGAGAATAAATATTAACCAAGAATATTTATCACCAATATTAAATTTTTGTGTCACTTGGGGGGGTTTATGCCCCAAGTAATCTCTACTTCAATCTTGTTGCCAGAGCAGGTAAGCGGATTACAAAGTTTTATCTGCCTCTTTTAAGGTTGTTCAAATAATGTTGTGTGAGTGTATTGATTATTCGAGGCATGTGCT
Source organism: Thuja plicata (assembly GCA_018584345.1). Lineage (NCBI taxonomy): Eukaryota > Viridiplantae > Streptophyta > Pinopsida > Cupressales > Cupressaceae > Thuja > Thuja plicata. Next base: position 11,005,567 of record MU227244.1, on the reverse strand, counting down.
TTCCTCACCTCTTCTCACAGAAGTGGATCCTGCAGCATGGTACAAGCAATTTTTAAAGTTTGTAAAAACAAGTATTGCAACTGAATCGTTCAAATTTTCTTCTCCTCTTGCCATCACAACCACAATTCTTGTGGCTTCTCTAGTTTCATAGAATAAAAAGTAAGGTTTTTCTTTCAAATAATTTATATGATTGCTTTATAGATTAGGTGAAGAGAAACACTTTCTAATAGTCATGCTTTTGTGCATCTAACTTCTCAATTATTAATTTTAAATAAATAAAAAATGATACAAAAAATTCATTAATAAGTTTCACATATATTAGTAGCTGATTATTTTTAAAAAAAAATGGTTCATAACTGACTCATTTTTACACCACTAATTAGACATTTGTGCATGACTACTAGGGCATTTGTCCATAAGTACTAGCAATTTTGAGCACATGGTTATTGGGGCATCTTCAAGTAGGTATTAGGCGATGCTTTAAAATGACCATTTTTAACCCTTCGATGCTTAATGAATTCTATAGGGAGCATCATTACTACTTAGAATACATAAAATATGTTTTAAGTAGTAAAGTCTCATACAAAGACAACCAAAAAAATGTCAAAATTTGATGTGTAGTTTAGGCTCTATGGATAAGTGAAGTTAGCTATATCAATTACTGGTACACTTCCCCTAAATAATTTGTATGTGGACACTTGAAATAAAAATTATGGTCCATGTCACTTTTAATTGTTAGAAAAATTCAATTTTGGATTTTGTTCATGGTGAGTGATTATTTTACCATATTCTTCTTAATTGCAGATTGTGTGTATATAAACACAAAAATGGGATATGGATTTTACATTTTCCCTATGCAAAATATAACTTATCATTTCATTATTAAATTCAAATCAATTTTATTGTTCTTGAGTTCAAATCAATGCACAAAATTCATTTGTGAAATTCAATTTCTTTTACTATGAATCTTTTCAAGTTATTGAATCATTTCGATACTTATTTGTAATATATTTAAAAGGTATTTAATCATTTAAAGCTTCAATTCATAAAGATGTTTTATGTAAGTCCCTTTGTGAGAATAGTACTGTACAACAAACTATGAGTAGAAGCTTTATTGAAAACCTAACAATTGAAGTCTTTGGATGATAAATTCCTTGTAGAGAGAGAGAGAGAGAGAGAGAGAGAGAGAGAGA
>MU227244.1:10989562-11004324 GCA_018584345.1 Thuja plicata | reverse complement strand
TTTTTTCACTTAAGCTGTCTCTTAGGTGCATATAATTAATATTTTATATTAATTATATTGCGCAACCTAGTTTTTTTGTTTAGGGTTTGTTCACCTTTATAGGCTGAACTTTGTAATGTTTCTTTCATAACTTAGGGGACAATATTTTATCTCTTCTTTCAAGCATCTCTGAGTTCTACTTTTTCATTATCGTGCTTCTTCTCTGTAACAGGTTATTTGCATGCAGGTGTATTCGGGTTCTGTGGATTTGCATTTGTCAAATCCTACATGGTATCAGAGCTTCCCTGTTGTTGCCTAGTCTGAGGGTTTTTGAAGCCGTGATTCACAGCCGACAGTGGAAGGTATTCTCTGTAGGATGATATTTTTTGAGCCAAAATGAACTCCACCATTGGGCTCAAAAGGCCCAAGAGAGTTGAAATACATATAATTTGGTGCATTTTGAGCCAAAACGGACTTCGCCATTGCGCTCAAAAGGCCCAAGAGAGTTGAAATACATATAAAATTTAACATTTTTGGTCATAGTGACCTCTGGGAAAAAATTTTGGCCTCCTAGGCCGTATGACACACATTTCAAAAAAAAAATTTAAAAATGGCTTTATAGCACTTTTTTGGCTCTGCCGGAGCGCAACCGGAGCACGCCACTCCGGCCCAGCCCCAGCTGGTGCGCCACCCACCAGCCATTGGAAGAGCCACCACCGGTGTCGCCACCCAGTCACCGCCTGGGCACCGCTCTGTCAACGCCTCCACCGGCGGCCAGCCACCGACCCGCCACCTGCCATTGCTGACAATGCAGTGGTGACGTCACCTTGCCGAACTTTTTTTCTAGCCAATTTTGAAATTTGCTGGTGATTTTTGACCTTTTCCGGCGATGGTCATCTGACATCCATATAGCCATCAAATTATTTGCTGCAGACAGGCGACGACCATTTGACCGTCAACTTTTTCCCAGTGTCTAGTTTTTTCCAGGGAGCTTGGTTTTTAGGGGTACTTGTGCCTTTTTAGTCCTAGAGGGCTCATACGAACTTGAATTTTCAACTTCTTTATATGGTTGGAAAGCTCTTTTTGAGCCCATCACTCTTGTGTAGGTTTCATTTCCTAATTTTTCCATTTGCTTGCCAAATTTTATAGTCAAAGTTGCACCTTCTTCTGTGCTCCTATTTTGCCTCTAGAACTTAGGTTTTTTTCTCGCTTTTCATGCTTTCAGTAATTATTTCTTTGTTGTACGGGGGATAGAATCATACATTGTGGGGGGGTGCTTTTTCTTTCTTTCATTTAATTTTAGAAAATGACCCTTCTACTTTCATCTTTTTCTTCTCTCAATGTCGGACCCCTCTGTGGCCCGATTGACACTACACAATTACCACACCTAGAAAGCACACATGACCAGGCTACTCATGTCACGTGGCCTATGGTCATGTATGGATGAGAACCAACCTATTATTCAACATCCTTTTGAGGCTCTTCAACACAGAAATAAAATGGATGAAACCATGGGCTTACTGGCACTGAATGTTTATGACAGTCTCCTATTTCACCTGGAGAATTTGACCACTCCTCGGGCTATATGGAACAAGTTTGCAGATTTGTTTGGCACAGTTAATGAATTCAGGGCACTTCAACTTGATGTAGAGTTGACATCGTTGTCTCCTGACAGTTTTTCCACCATTGAGGACTTCTTGATGAAGTTCAATTCTCTCCGTTCAGTTTTACAGGGATGTGGGAAGACCAAGTCAGATAATGAGTGTATTTTTTTGATACTCTCAAAGCTTCACAGATAGTTTTCAATCTTCTCCTCCACCTTCTATTCCACTATGGATGCTTTGGGCCCTCAACACACTATGCCTTCCTTTGAGACCTTCTATGATCAATTGACTCGAGAGCAGTCAAAGATTCAACAGCTGGATAGTTCTTCTGGCTCTATGAGCCATGCTTTGGTTGCCCACTCATCTTCACGGAAGCCAGAGCAGAAACATGCACCACCATCTACTCCTCAGAAGGAGAAATCAAAGACTGACAAACCCTCATGTTCCTATTGTCAGAAGGGAACCCATGATGAGTCACTTTTCTATCAGAAGAAGTTTGATGGATATGAGAAACAGATTGCGGCTTTGCAAGCTCTCCTTCAGAAGAGCATTGTTTCCTCTCCATCCTCTTCTAGCTCACAGGGGTCTGCTTTTCAGTCTTCTGCCACATCTTCTTCAATTGGACAGGATCTTAGAAAGGGTCATACATTCTGGGCTTCTGCTGCATCCCCTTCACAGGTCCCTTGGATACTGGATTTAGGTGCTTCTCACCATATGGCATCTTCTCTGGAGATCTTCTCTTCTCTTGCGGCTTCTCCTATTCCTCACATTCTCATGGGGAACAACACTGTTATGATAGTCTGTGGGAAAGGTTCTGTAAGCATTTAGGATGGCACATTCAATGATGTATTGTATGTTCCATCTCTATCTGCAAACCTTCTCTTGATTCATCAGATTACTCTTAGTGGGTCAAGGAAGATAGTTGAGTTCATGGTAGATTTAGCCCTCATCCAAGATAGTGCGACAGGTGGCATTGTTGCTATAGGGACAGTTGATCATTCCACCCGTCTCTACACCTTCACACATTTTGTTCCACCATCTCCATTATCGGAGCTCAGCTCTCCTCTTCTGTGAGAGCATCATGTGGTGTAGTCAGGTCACTTGAACCTCTGTGTTGTTCCTGAGACCACTGTTGTGACTGCCACACCACATCTTGTTGAGGTTTCTTCTCTTCAGTAGGAATCTTCCTCAGCATTGCTAGACCCTCCAGCTCCATTCATCGAGCCACCAGGTGCAGTTGTTGAGGATTCTACAGAGGACACTCATCTCTTCTCTCATGATAGTGTCAGCGCACCTGTCATACCACTTGCATTGGGGATTCCATTTCAGGATCCTTGTGTCTACTCCTTTGAGCATTAGCTCAGCCTTCCTGTGACACACAAACCTTTTGAGATTACCTCTTCAATGCTCACTATCTTTCACTCCTTTGCATTGGAGTTACAGTGGTTTGTTCATTGATCCAGGGGTTCTTTCATTTTGGGGGGGCTTTGGAGCCTCGACCCTCTCTCATGGGGGGGCTTGGCAGCACGCATTGTACTCGTGGCTTTGAGAGAGTCTCTTGAAGTCATTCTTTGTCTTTTGCTTGCTTTTATATCTCTTTTTGGAGAGGATTTTTTCCCACTGGGTTTTCTCCTTTGTCTCCGGTTTACAGAGATTTCCTTGTATTGGGTACCTGATCAGGCCTTGTTGTCGGGACCCACTTTTCCTGCTTTCATAGATGTGCTAGGTTAGCTTACCTCCTAAGCTTCACTTAAGGGGGGGTGTTAGAGTAATTAGTTAGTTTCATTACTCTTTTTTCACTTAAGCTATCTCTTAGGTGCATATAATTAATATTTTATATTAATTATATTGCGCAACCTAGTTTTTCTATTCAGGGTTTGTTCGCCTTTATAGGCTGAACTTTGTAATGTTTCTTTCATAACTTAGGGAACAATATTTTGTCTCTTCTTTCGAGCATCTCTAAGTTCTTCTTTTTCATTCTCGTGCTTCTTCTCTGTAACAGGTTATTTGCATGCAGGTGTATTCGGGTTCTATGGATTTGCATTTGTCAAATCCTACAAATCCTGTGCAAGCAGGCTCATGACTCATACATTACAAAATGAAGGTTGGTAGTTCGTAATACTCCAACAATGCCACCTCACTTAGCTAGCATGCAGAGGTAGGGGGATCAAGTATGTGATGGTATAGTAAGGTTGTTTAATTAACTTGGAGTTTGTTAACTATAAATGTTCTTTATTAGCTAAGACACCAAATTTGAATTAACAATGATAACTAAAATAAACTAGCGGGTAAAAATATTTAGACTACAGGAAATGAAAGAGCTAAATGCAGGGGGCATACACTAAGCTTTGTAAGCTCATTATCCTAGACAATGACATGAGTCCAAGATACAATATGGAGATAAGATACTACAATGACGCACTGGTGTCTAGTATGGACAGGGTATAGAGACGACACAAAACAATAAAATATAGATAAATTGAAGAAAGTAACTAAACTAACTAAACAAAATGTGAATGTAGAAGTAAACCAGTGTTACGCAATGAAGATTGAGAGAGAGAGAGATATTGCGTGTAGGTTGAATCCTACACAGGCAGGCTCATGATTCATACATTACAAAATGCAGGTTGGTAGTTCATAATACTCCAACAATAACCTACACATCAATATATTTGTGGATGCTAGCACATCGCCTAGAAATATCCATGACACACACGTATCCTAAGTCATCCAGGCCGCGTGGTTGGGATTTTAGAGTGGGAAGTGAGTTGGAAAATATGATGACTAACGAAGATTATGTAAAATTTGAATCTTAGGCTAAGGTAGGGGTAATGTGAGATGGTAATTTACACAAGAGTGTAAAATTTAAGCCATTACATTTTTCCCCCACTTTATCGATCATATCATATCAAAGAGATATGAAGCTAAAGTAAGAGAGACTTAATCTGACTTACCTGTGGAGATTTTTTCATGTGGGGTTACCCCCAACTATGAATTTTTATTTGTTGATGACCCTCACCCAACACACAAGCTGCAAAGGAGCATACTAGATGATGAAGACAACTTGTTAGACACAAGATCTTTGATGGTACGCTAATATGGCTGACAATTTGTGTTATGCCAAGTAGCCATATGATAGGGTGATTTTTCATAGTGCTCCAATATGCGTAGAAAATGCTAGATAGGCATGTGATAGGGAGGTTTTGATACTGCATTGACATGCGTATAAAATTCTAGACAGACTTGTGATAGGGTGGCTTAGACACATTGCACGGACACACATAGTGTTGAGCTAGATAAGCATGTGATAGGTGGCTTAAGATCATGTTGATACATGTAGAATTAACATAGGTAGGCATATGATAGGGAAATATTGAGAAACTGAGATAGTGGTTTTGCCCCCACAAAGGCAGACATCGAGGTCAAATTTTAAAATTTTGCGAGAAAAACCTGTGGTATAGAGACAACATAATTGTTAGGTAAAAGCCAAATTAGTTAAACAAATAACACAAACCCCCCTTGGGATGGACTATTCTTCTTAGAGGGTAGCATAAACCACTCCAAGGAGAGAGAAAACATTGTGGCATGTCAACATACACGATGTTAGCATGGAACGTCACTTCCTTATGGGTGACACATGAATGGACACAACATTTATATAGAGACGGGGGGATCTGATGGATTGGTGTCAGAACCCAAAAGTAAAAACATATATATACTCTCAGGGGATATCTCATCACTTCCAACTATGGCTTGGATCAACATAGAAGGAGTGCCTAAATGCCCCCAACACTTTGCATCATCCTCAAATGGAAAAAGTTAAAAGTATGAGAAATAGAAGAATCAAAGATCATAGAGAAGAAGGTACACAATATAAAACATCCCATTTCCAAGTACCAATGGATTACAAGGGTCCTACAAGAGGGAACAACACTAAAATACAAGCACTAGGGAACACAAGAAAACACACTCTAATCTAAAGATGTAAAGTGGGTACTACCCTCACAAGTCATCCATCAACAGATCATTATCCTCCCAATCTTGATCATATGGGGAGGGAGGTTGATATTTCAATGGTGTGATCATGATGGAATCCCTAGGCACCCCACCAATGATAAGAGAAAAGGATTAAGTAGCCAACATGCCCTCATCTAAGAGCTCCACTATGGTGAATGAGAGGGATCATGTGAAGATCATCGTCAACACTAGAATGTCCTCCACTGAATCAAAGATGCAAGCATCAACAATTATAGAAGATTCATGGATGTGAAGGTATTAATGAAGAAGCTTCTCTGTCAACCTCTGCAAAAGGGGTGGAGATGGACTTAGGAGAAGTCGAAGCTTGCTCCACTCTGAGAACCAAAATAGAAAGAGGATTTGCCAAAGTCGATTTGCAATGCCTAAACTCTAGGATAGGGCCCTACTTGAAATTATTCTTAAAGGATGAAGGTGAAGACATTTGCTCCTCTATAAAATCCTTTAGGACATCAGGAAAGATAGCATGGTGGTCGTGAGATGAGGCAAATATAAGTTTTGTGGACATCACTGCATTGAATACCACCTGAGTATGCAACATGTTCACTAGCATTGGGAATGACAAAATATTTGGCAAGGTGGTGATCAAAGGTGGATCTTGTGAAGGAGATATGAACAATTAGACCCTCTTAGCATGAGGCTCGATGGTCACTCCTAGTGTAGGGAGAAGCATGACGAAGGTGGCTACAAGATAAGGAGATGACTAAGCTACAGTAGGAGCAGGGGAAGAGTTGTAAGAGGAAGTAGAAGTAGTAGTGGACACAGGCTCAGAAGATGCACTCTCCACCCTTGGAGTGGTGTCGCAAGACAAAGACCTTTCCCATTGATGACACTTATGCTTACGTGCAAGCTGGTTTTGAAACAGATGTAGTCTATGTTGAGAAGCTTGCAAGGTCACAACACCATCCTGCTTAATGGGGTGTGTTGGGATTGTAAAATTTGGATAGGTATTTAAATATCATCCTAAAAATTAAGCACTTATTTTGTGTACATTTTGGGACTATTTCTAGCCTACTTTATTATGGTAGGACCTTATATTGTACCTAAATGCATACTCTATTTAAATATAGTGGCATAGAGGGACCAATGGTTCTACAAGTATCCTTAGGGTTTATCTTCACAACAAGGTTCTTAGGAACCTAATACAATAGGTCATGTATTCCAAACTACCTTAGGTTGATTCTTCCTCATAACCTTGCCTAGGCCCACTCCAAGTGTCCTATTGAAATGTGGCAATTTGTGTCACAACAAGGAATTCACAATCCCCTCCTTGAACCTTGAACCTTAAGAGCTACCTTAGACCCTACTTCCACTTTTCTATTAAGATCTATTCAAAACACTTCTCCTATTTGTGTGAGTGATTTTACTGACTCCTTTCCACATAAAATGAACATTTGTGAAGGTTTGAACCCACTGTCAAATACCCACAAAGCACTATGTCTTATTAGGCCTAGTAGGAGGCCTAATTCTAGTAGCCCTCCTAATCATCTATTTTGGCTCTAAACCCAAATTATCCTTAACAAAAAATAAAAAAATCATGGATTTTGATACCCTTTTGGACCAAATCCAAAATATCCCAAGATGGCATCTGGGTTTTGGGTTTGACTGGGTCAACCAAATCTCCACCCAAATAAACCTATTAGGCCTAGTTACTTAGGGCTTGTTCAAAACCTTCACCAGTCGAGGTATTTTATCAAACCAATCACTTTCCCTGGTAGAGTACACTCCAAGGACTCCATCTATGCATCCATGACACTCACACCAATCCTTATCTTCTTCTACAATACCTTTCTACACATTCACAGGCTTGCCTCCTACCAAGTGTTGGATGATATCAGATTTGGATACTATTTATGCTATTGATATTCATGTTTTATTACTGATGTCAACATATGTTTTTGTGAAGAGAACAGACTGGTTATTTGACTGGAAGAAGTGTATAGACACTGTACAAATGATTCAAAATGATTAAAGACATGGATATGGATACAGATGTGTGATGACCTTATTCCTAAGGTCGCTTGACTTGAGGTTACATATTGGTGATGTTACACATTATTTAGTGAATACTGGTTTCTGGATTGTGACAGTAATGCTTGGCAAAGAAGGTCTGTGTATTTTGCATATATCTTATAGATGAAGATGTTTCAGCATATGCGAGCTTATGGGATGAAAGAGGACACATTGAGGAATGTTTGTTGTTGATTGATAGTTTTGAGAGTACTGGTGACATCATCTATGACGTGTATTCTAGAGAAGAGTTATTTGGTGGCCGACTTCAGACATGTAGCATGTATTATGAATTATGAGTGTGGATTATGGATCTTGGACTATATCTTATGGACTGTAATTGATGTTTACTTGTTATAGGTACCGTGTATATCTTAGCAAGGGGTTAAACAATTATTTGTATATTGGGAAAGCCTAATTGGTTGAACTAATTATTTATTTATGTATTGGGAAAGCTTAATTAGATGACCTAATGAATTATTGTAATAGGGTATATATGAGAGATATTTTATTTTTGGAAAGGTGTGGTAGAGATTAAAAAGACAGAGAAGTGTGAAAGATGTGAGGCTTGTTGGTTGCTGGATGTAGAGAAGAGTCTGTGATAAGAATACTTCATTGGAACTGACCAAGCAAAGACAGTTGCTATCAGACAGTTCACTAGATTGTATATTTCTTATATACACTTGTTCAGATTGTAAATCCTTGAGGGTGGCATTAACCTTCTTTGGGCAGTGTGCCTGGGCAGTGAGCCCACCGTTACTATTGACTCTTAACAGGGTATGTCCTTTAACAAAGACTATGTATTGTAATGTTGTAATAAGCTCCTAACAGGGTTAAATCTTTTAACATGGATATTATACTCTTAGTACATCATTTGTGGGTGCTAATTACCACCGAAGTTTTACCTTTGATAGGGTTTCCTTGACAACAAGTATTATGTTATGGTGTTGGCATTTACTATGTTATCATTTGCTTTGAAGTTTTGGTTTATAAACATTAAAGTTTAATATTTTGTATCACAACTAATTCACCCCCCCTCTCATTTGTACGTGTGGACTATTATTCCTAACAATTGGTATCAGAGCTATTGGTCTTTAGAGAGAATTTTAACAACTTGAGGTGATCCTGAAGATGACTTACTATAGGAAGGATAGTCCGAAATTTGATCCTGAAAACTTTGACAGTTGGAAGAACAAGATGAGAACACATTTGCTATGTTTGGGAATTGACTACTAGATGATCACGAAGAAGAAGGAAAATATAGTGACTGAGGATGAATTATAGAAGGCTACTAAAGATGATAAGAAGTTATTTTCATGTAATATGGTCACAAGGGAATAATTTATTAGCGCACTTTCTGAAGGTGAATTCATTTAAGTAAAAGACTTAGATTCTACAAATGAGATTTGGACAAGATTTGAAGCACTGTATATTGGAGATAAGTTTACTAAACATGCAAAGCTACAAAACTGGAAGACAAAGACATAATAAATAAAGATGAGATACGATGAAAACATTAGGGCATATGCATAGAGAATTACTTAGGTGGTTACTACCATCAAAAAATCTAGAGGTACTTACAGCGAGGCAAAAGTGATTGCAAATATACTCAGGTCTTTAACACCTATATACAAAACTAAAGTACAGGCTATAGAGGATATTATACCTTTGACACCGAACTTCACTAGAGATATGTTGATTGGGAAACTTACTACTTTTGAGGTTGCAGAACTGGGAGAGTCTTTACCTAAGTAGAGTCAGAATTCAAGGCGACTGTCGATAGAAACAAAGACTTTATCTGGAAGTGAAAACACTATCAATGGTGACTTGAGAGAAGAGCTTGGAGACTATGTTGATGAATGGGAATAGATACATGAGGAAGAGATAAAGCTAGATGAAGTGGTATCCCTGGTCGCTAGAAGAGAAAAGAGAGGTAAGGGTAAATTTGAAAGAAAATTAACTTTGAAATGTTTTTCATGTAACAAGATTGGTCATTTTGCATCTCGATGTCCCACAAGGGTTCCAAAGAATAAACCTAAGTTTTAAAAATCTAAGTATTCAAAAGACAAGGAATGTTATTACGCTAGTGAAGGCATATCTTATGATGATGATGGTGACTATGATGAAATTGGATTTAATGCTATTAAGGATGATGAGCATATACATGAAGAAAAATCCTTAGTGTCTCGTGTTGAAAAGAAATCTAAATGGATTATAAATAGTGGTTGTTCACATCATATGAATGGAGATAAAAATAAGTTTGTGAGTCTGAAAAGATATGATGGTGGTGTTGTTAGATTTGGTGACAATACTCCTAAGCTTATCATTGGAGTTGGATCTATTTCTCTAGATGGAAAGACTAATACTGACAATGTATTACTTGTTGATGGACTTAAACATAATTTGTTGAGTGTTGGGCAGTTAGTGGACATAGATTATCAATTAAAATTTATTTATGGGAAATGCTCTATCAGAAGTAAATCAGGAGATTTGATCACATCTGGTACTAAATCTAGAGGTAATGTATTTGAATTGAATACATATGAAGCTTCTTATTTTATTGCGAAGGTTGATGACAGTTGGCTATGGCATAGAAGATTTTGTCATGTTAACTTTGATAACATTGTGAAGGCAAGTATGACTAATGTTGTGAGAGATCTACCTAAGATTGTGAAGCCATCTAACAATGCGTGTAGAGAGTGTGTTATGGGGAAGCATAATAGAAGCAGTTTTAAAAGAAAATTTTATTTAGAAAAAGGGAAGTTGGATCTGGTGCATATAGATCTGCGTGGTCCTACAAGAACTATATCTTATTATGGTGAAATGTACTTTATAATTTTTGTTGATGACTTTTCTAGAATGATGTGGGTTACATATTTGAGAGAGAAATCTGAAGCATTTGACAAATTCAAGTTATTCAAAGCAAAAGTTGAGAATGAATCTAGTTTGAAGATAAAATATTTGAGATCAGATAGAGGTGGTGAGTTTACATCATATTTACTTAATACCTACTGTAAAGAGCATGGAATATACATACAAACATTTGCACCTAGGACACCACAATAGAATGAGATAGAAGAGTGAAGAAACATAACAATATTAGATGTTGCAAGGACTATGTTGCTGGATGGAAATGTATCACATGTTCATTGGAGGGAATGTATCACATGTTCATTGGAGGGAAGCTATTGGTACCGATGTTCACACCTTGAACATAATTTAGATCAGAGAAGGAACAAGTAAGAGTCCTTATGAATTATGGTTTGATCATACACCTACTGTAAAATATTTCAGAATATTTGGAGGTAAATGTTATATCAAAAGAGATGATGAGATACGAAAGTTTGATGCTAGAAGTGATGAAGGTATTTTTCTTGGTTATTCTACTAAGAGAAAAGCATATAAATGTTTCAATCTGAGATTGAGAAAGTTTATTGAAAGCACCAATGTGAGGATAGATGAAAAGTTTAGATTCAGGAAAGAATATATGACTGTGGTCAGATTACAGAGATAAAAGAGGTCATTGTTGAACCTGAAGAATATTTGATGGTTGATAATGAGATTGAAGATGAATTGATTGAGCTTTCTGAGACTCCTAAGACTTCGAGGTATGTTAAGAAGAACCATCCTAAAGAACAAATTATTGGTGATGCAAGTAAAGGTATGATGACTAGATCTAGAGTTAGAGATGAAATTTGTTTGATTTCTCAAGTTGAACCGAAAACTACTGATGAAGCATGTAGAGATGAATCTTGGACTAAAGCTATGGAAGAAGAACTTGAACAGATAAAGAAAAAAATAATTGAGAATTGGTTCCAAGACCTAAGAACAAAAATGTGATAGGAACTAAATGGGTTTTCAGAAACAAGATGGATGAGGAAGGAACATTGGTAAGAAATAAGGCTATATTGGTTTGTAAAGGCTACTCGTAACAAGAAGGCCATAGACTTTGAAGAAACATTTTCTCATGTTGCTAGGCTAGAAGTTGTGAGATTATTTCTTGCTTATGATGCACATAAAGACTTTAAAGTATATCAGATGGATATAAAATCAACATTCTTGAATGGAGATTTCGAAGAAGTATACATAGAGCAACCTGATGGATTTCCTTTGACAGAAGATGAAGACATGGTTTGTAAGTTAAACAAAGCATTGTATGGATTGAAACAAGCACCGAGAGCATGGTATGCAAGAATAGACAAGTACTTAGTTCATCTTGGTTCAGAAAAGGTAATGCAGACAATATTTTATATTTAAGAACTGATGAAGATGGAATATTAATCATAGAAGTTTTTGTTGATGATATCATTTTTGGAGGCAATGATAAGAAGCTCTATAAAGAAATGGAAAATGAATTTGAAATGTCAATGATTGGTGAAATGAATTTTTTTCTTGGTTTGCAAATTAATCAGAGTAAGAATGGTATTTTTATATCTCAGACCAAGTATCTTAAGGAAATGTCAAAAAAGTTTGGAATTGATGCAGGAGCATCTTGGGTCTTTGGAAATCCTTCTCAACCAAAAATATGTTTGCTTTTGTTCTTTATCTTGTTTGGAGACTGCTTAGTGAAGTGCTCAGTTACCCTGTTGCTTGGGTATCCTTTATGTCTTGCTTTATCGACGGGTCTCGGGGTGTGTTAGTTTCTGTTGCTCGGTTTTACCGAGTTGGTTTTCTGTGGCTCGGGTATGCTCTTACCGAGTTGTCCTTGTTGCTCAGGTACAATTTTACCGAGTTGGTTTTATGTGGCTCAGGTATGTTCTTACTGAGTTGTCCTTGTTGCTCGGGTATGCTTTTACTAAGTGGTTGTTGTTGCTCAGTGATGCTCTTCCTGAGTTGTTTATCCTGATCTGGCCGACTTCTACATTTAATTTACATGGCGTAATTAATGTGGGGTCTCTCATTGGGATCTATGTGGACCTAAATCTGGGTCTCATGTAGGGATTTGAGCGCCGACCTCTTTGGTGGACTCTTGTATATATTTATTTCTATGTTTTAGTTTTAGGCAACAGTTCTTGGAGAGAGATGGAGATTTTGATAGAAGATTAACTATTGAGATATTTGAAAGGCAGGTCTGTGACCTTGCATGTATGAAGATCATTTTGTAATTCACTGAATGTATATGGCCGAAACCAGGAAGGCCTTACAACCCGACATGTAATGAGTTTGATCAATTAATGAAATAAAAAGATATATGATGTTCCTTCTCTCACTCTGTGTGTTGTTGCTTCCGCATTGTTGTATCTACAAGCTAGTTTGGTACTTGGGAGAGCCTTTGGCTCCTCTTCCCTACCAACCTTGCGTCAGGTGGTATCATAGCCTTGGTGAGATCTAAGTTTCTTCTTGTAAACCCTAACCCTAGTTGGTTGATATTTTTGTGGGGTAGCATATTGCGATCTGACCTACAATTGCAGAGGGATTCAAGATGGTTCGTGGGAGAGGAAATGCAGATCTAGGACTAGCTGATATGCTTAGATAGATGGTTGAAAGATTGGAAGCTATTGAGATAGCCCATCAGAAAGGAAGACATATTGAAGATGTTAGTGATGATGAAGTTGAAGAAGTTCAAGGTAAAGTTGCCCCTGCACCCGTTATGGATCAGGAAGAAGAGAGATCCATGCAAGCATTAACAAGTTTGAAGTTCGCACCTCAGTTTAATCCTCCTGAGTATAGTGGAAAGTTGGATTCTGATGAGTTGATAGATTGGATAACTGAGATGGAGAAGTACTTTGAATATGAGAATGTATCAGAGGACAAGAAATTCAAGATTGCAAGTACAAAGTTGAAAGGTCATGCATCCTTGTGGTGGGAACATTTGCAATTGGATTGAAAGAAGAAAGGTAAAGAAAAAATCAAGGTATGGGATAAGATGGTAAAAAAATTGAAAGACAAGTTTCTACCTTGTGATTATCAGATTAACCTAATTAGGAGAATGCAAAGTTTGAAGCAGAAAGATGAATTAGTAAAAGACTGTACTAAAGAATTCTACAGATTGGACATCAGATCTAGACATGTTGAAGATGAGGTGGAAAGAGTAGCAAGATATCTAAATGGATTAAGGAGTTCCATATAAGATGAGATCATTGATGCAGGGGCATCAGAGGATTCAATAAAATTCAAAGATCGAGATTCTATATGCATTATGAATGGTTATTTTAATAATCAGTTGGGTTGAGTCTAGGTTTTAAATGGATTATTTTCATGATGTAATCGGGGGGTAGAAGTAAGTGTTTTTATTTAATAAATGTTATGTATCATCGTGAAGTTGACATTGTCAACTCCATGATAATTTATTAGTTTGGTTAAACGGGCCATTAGTATGTTAAAAGAGTTAGTATGTTAGAGAAGTTAGGGTGGTTACATAATCGGTTATGGGAGTTCTCGGTGATCTTCTTTTTGAAGATCTTTATATTTACAATTTAAAACAAACCGAGAAGAGGTAGTCGTATGGAATGGAGGGAGACCGGAGTGAATCTATGTAATGCAAAGATGGAAGAAATAACATTATGAGTTTACATTTGGTTATCTATATGACTGTTCGAATTTTGAATGTTTACATTTACTGTTTTGCAATGTATTTTATTTAAAACTGTTGATCTGGTGCCACAGTCTATTATCCATACTGTCATTGGGTTTGAACATGCCTTTGTCATGAAAATACCGTAGTAATATTTGGCATAGAAGAGAAGGACTTGTCTATTTTAATGTTCTCTATTGGGTTTGGATATCAATTTTGATATCAAGTTTGTTTTGAAGAAGATCAATGTTTCTCTAATGCATTTAGACATTAACCAGTCCAAATATCGAATTTGTTTTGTGTATTTGAAAATCTACTTTGTTGCGGTTCACTGTTTGGTAACCGAAAATGAAGAATTTGTTTCGATTAATGTCAAGTGATGCATGGTATCAGTTTTCGAAGGAATGAGTTAAACGTTTTAAAATATTCTTATTTCTATTCTAAGAATTCATTATTTTAATTGAAGCTCGATAAGATTCTTGGGGACGGGTTTATTGGAGTTTAATGTTTCATTGGTATCGGTTTTTCATGTTTATTGAAGGAAGATTGAAGTGAAGCGAATCCGTTCTTGACAGTCCCGAGTATGAATTGGAGTCATTGATTTATCATTGAGTTTAGAT
>MU227244.1:10950047-10989281 GCA_018584345.1 Thuja plicata | reverse complement strand
TGTCCAGTATCATTTTTGTTAGTATGTGATTGAAAGTTAACAAGTTGTGAGCCTTTGATTAGTATCTACAAGGAATAATTGTCAGTTATATGGACATTCAGAATGTTTTAAAAGAAAGATTATAACCAATATGCAGATTTGAATCATTGCTTGATTTTCTCTGCATCAAGTGGTATCAGAGTAGGAAGCTCTTGAGCGTGTGATAGTTAGAGATCACACCAGGACCTAGCTGTGACAGATTGTAATTGCTTTCTCAGTATGTTTTGATAGATTTGTGCAGATAAGTTTCCAGATTTTATCTTGGTGTTGTGTACCCATTTGTGGATGATTTTGGAGGAAACCAAATCTAAGTTGATCAATTAGGTTTGCGTCCTTCACGAGCATTCAGAAGTGCTGGATCAGAAACAAGTTACATTATGGAAGACAAAGCAGAGATGTCGAAGTTGCTGTTGAAATTAGATGCCTGGATTGCCTATGAGGAAGCAAAAGAGAAAAAGAGAAAAGATGAAGCAAGCAGAAAAAAGATGAAAGATGATTTAGCAGCATATGAGATGAAGTTAGAAATGATGGATAAACGAGATCAAGAAATACTTGAATTTATTGAAGCCCATATAGCATTTGAAGAAGAAAAAATGAAGAAGAGTTGTCCATTGGAAGGACAAGAAAGCAAAATCGATGCTGGTAAAGAGCAGAAGGTTTTGGATGAGCCTTGTGGGGAGAAGGTTCTAGTTGAAGATAAAGATGCTAAAATGATTATTGATTTGGGCGATAGTGATATGATTCCGAAAAAGCTTGAAGATAGTAACATTGTTCATTATGATCAAATGGCATATGATATGATCTTACAGGAAAATCCATTTATATTATTGAACATGAAGGATAGCAGGGAAGTACTTCAAAATGCAGAAATTTTTTCAGTGGCTGGAAATGATGAGGCACAATTTAGTGTTCATATTGTTGGGGATGATATATTGGGTTTTTCTAACATATTTTATTCAGGTATTGAAGAAACATATTGGGTGAATCCTATTACTGATGTTCGTATGCACTTTGAAGCTTTGGTTTTGAGAAATATTTTTCACCTGGGAGAACAGGTGTGCGAGATCTTGGCACATATGTTTATTTTTGCAGGAGTCCACCGAATGATGCACTGGAACTGGAAGTCTCGAAAGAAGCTAATTCAAAGGGACTTGAATTCTTTTGTCCTGGGGAGCATGATGCAGGGGCATCAGAGGATTCAATAAAATTCAAAGATCGAGATTCTATATGCATTATGAATGGTTATTTTAATAATCAGTTGGGTTGAGTCTAGGTTTTAAATGGATTATTTTCATAATGTAATCGGGGGGTAGAAGTAAGTGTTTTTATTTAATAAATGTTATGTATCATCGTGAAGTTGACATTGTCAACTCAACGATAATTTACTAGTTTGGTTAAACGGGCCATTAGTATGTTAAAAGAGTTAGTATGTTAGAGAAGTTAGGGTGGTTACATAATCAGTTATGGGAGTTCTCGGTGATCTTCTTTTTGAAGATCTTTATATATACAATTTAAAAAAAACCGAGAAGAGGTAGTCGTATGGAATGGAGGGAGACCTGAGTGAATCTATGTAATGCAAAGATGGAAGAAATAACATTATGAGTTTACATTTGGTTATCTCTATGACTGTTCAGTTTTTGAATGTTTACATTTACTGTTTGGCAATGTATTTTATTTAAAACTGTTGATCTGGTGCCACAGTCTATTATCCATACTGTCGTTGGGTTTGAACATGCCTTTGTCATGAAAATACCGTAGTGATATTTGGCGTAGAAGAGGACTTGTCTATTTTAATGTTCTCTATTGGGTTTGGATATCGATTTTGATATCAAGTTTGTTTTGAAGAAGATCAATGTTTCTCTGATGCATTTAGACATTAACCAGTCCAAATATCGAATTTGTTTTGTGTATTTGAAAATCTACTTTGTTGCGGTTCACTGTTTGGTAACTGAAAATGAAGAATTTGTTTCGATTAATGTCAAGTGATGCATGGTATCAGTTTTCGAAGGAATGAGTTAAACATTTTAAAATATTCTTATTTCTGTTATGAGAATTCATTATTTTAATTGAAGCTCGATAAGATTCTTGGGGACGGGTTAATTGGAGTTTAATGTTTCATTGGTATCGGTTTTTCATGTTTATTGAAGGAAGATTGAAGTGAAGCGAATCCGTTCTTGACAGTCCCGAGTATGAATTGGAGTCATTGATTTATCATTGAGTTTAGATGCTATCGTTTTTATTGATCAGAATAATTTTTCAAAGAAACCATTATATGCAGTGAGGTTGGGTTTCATTAAACTATTTATGCCATGTGGAAGCCGAGAGATTTTGTGGAGTTATTGAAGATCAGTATGTTAGTCTTGGAATAGCGGCATGCATTGTTATTGGATATGAAACTGTGATGAAGCTGTATGCTTATAACTGTCACCAAATATTGGAAAAATGAATCAGTGATTGAGTTATGGAAAATAACAATTAGTGGCTATTTTTGTTATATTGTTAATTGTCCAGTATCATTTTTGTTAGTATGTGATTGAAAGTTAACAAGTTGTGAGCCTTTGATTAGTATCTACAAGGAATAATTGTCAGTTATATGGACATTCAGAATGTTTTAAAAGAAAGATTATAACCGATATGCAGATTTGAATCATTGCTTGATTTTCTCTACATCAATCATCTTGGTCAAGATGGAAAGCATTGAGGAAACATATGAGTTTTCCCTAAGAGCTGAGGATAAATTGAACAAGAAATATGAATAAAGACAAAGAGGAAGAGGTGGTAGATTCCCTATAGGAAGAGGTAGATATCATGGTGAAAACAGTAGATCTGAACCAAAAAAGCCAATTTCAGATACATTCAAGACAAAGGAAAGATTGAATGGAAAGGTGAAAGTTCATACCGAGGAAGAGGTAATTACTCCCGAGGTGGTTATAGAAGAAGAGGGTTCCAAGTAACTTGTTACAACTATG
This sequence comes from Thuja plicata, assembly GCA_018584345.1. Taxonomy (NCBI): domain Eukaryota; kingdom Viridiplantae; phylum Streptophyta; class Pinopsida; order Cupressales; family Cupressaceae; genus Thuja; species Thuja plicata. The sequence continues at coordinate 10,986,273 of MU227244.1, read as the reverse complement.
GAGAGGAAGGACACAAATCCTTTAAGTACTATAAACATGCAAGCAAGAAGGTTGGTAGCAACATAAATGCTTTGGTACAAGAGGAGTCACCAAATGAAGCTGAGAAGGATGGAAATTTCATGATCCGAAGGATACTATGGAGTGAGAAAGATAAGAAAGATCCTGTTAGGAAAAGTTTGTTCAAAACCAGATGTAGAGTTGTAGACAAAGTTTGGAAGGTTATTGTTGATAGTGGAAGCTTGGAGAATCTGGAATATGAGAAAATGGTCACAAAGTTGCAGTTGGAAAGAATGAAGCATCTGAAGCCCTATCATATATCATGGATCAAGGATGAGCATATATTAATGGTGAGTGGATAATGTTTTGTAAATCTGAAAATTGGAAAGTATTATGATAAGGTATTGTGTGATATTATGCCTATGGAATGTTGTCACATTTTGTTGGGTAGACCTTGGCAGTATGATAGACATGCTATACATGATGGAAGATTGAATAGATATTCTATTTGGGTTGATGGTAAGAAATAAATTCTGTTACCTTTGGTTGAAGAATCTGTTGGTGAGATATGTACATTTGTGAAAGTTTGTTTGATGGAAGATAGACAATTTTTTAAGGATTTGAAAAGAAATGATATTTGTTATGCTTTGATTCCTAACAAGTTGAGTAAGGATACAAAAGACGAAATTCTAGCAGAAATTGAGAAGTTACTCATTGAGTACAAATATATCATTTCAGATAATGTACCTGATGGTTTTCCACCAATGAGAGATATCAGTCATTGTATGGATCTAATTCCTAGAGCTAGTTTATCGAACAAAGGACCACATCGGTTAACACCGACTGAGAATGAAGACCTTAAACGACAAGTTCATGAATTGTTGAACAAAGGTTTGATCCGAGAAATTTTGAGTCCATGTGCAGTACCAGCTGTATTCGCACTTAAGAAGAATGGAGAATGGTGAATGTGCACTGATTCAAGAGCAATCAATAAGATCACAGTGAAGTATAGGTTTCCTATATCGAGAATGGATGATATAATGGATTGTTTGAGTGGAGCAAGATATTTTACCACAATTGATTTGAAAAGTGGATATCATCAGATCATAATGAGAGAAGGTGATGAGTGGAAGACTACTTTCAAGACAAAGGAAGGTTTGTATGAGTGGTTGGTTATGCCTTTTGGTTTAACTAATGCACCGAGTACATTTATGAGGTTGATGAATGAAGTTTTGAATAAATTCTTGAATAAATGTGTGATTGTATACTTGGATGATATTCTGATATTCAATAAGACTAGAGAAGATCATTTGATGCATATAAGGCAAGTGTTACAGAAATTGAAAGAGGAAAAGTTGTTGATAAATTTGAAAAAGTGTTCCTTAATGAAAGAAGAACTTGTGTATTTGGGTTTTTTAATTTCAGTTGATGGTTTGAAGATGGATCCTGAGAAGTTTGAAGCTATACTTAGTTGGCTTACACCTGAGAATGTTAGTGAGGTAAGATCATTTCATGGATTGGCAAGTTTTTACAGGAAGTTTATCAGAAATTTTAGTTCTATTTGTAATGCTATGACTGGGATAATAAGAGGAGACAAAAGAGAATTCAAATGGACACATGGAGCTGATAAAAGTTTTGAGACTTTGAATTTGAAGGTTGTTGAATTACCTATGTTAGCCTTACCTGACTTTAATAAGGTATTTCAAGTTAAATGTGATGCAAGTGGAAGTGCAATTGGAGCTTTGTTGACTCAAGAAGGTAAACTTGTTGCTTTCTTTAGTGAGAAGTTGAATGATGCTAAGAAGAAATATTATGTCTATGATCAAGAGTTCTATGCTATGTTCAAGCTATGAAGAAGTGGAGACATTACTTGATGTCAAATGAATCTGTGTTGTATACTAATCATACGACTTTACAGTATTTGGGTAGTCAGAATAAGTTGAATCAGAGACATATGAAATGGTTAGAGTATTTACAGAGTTTTACATTTGTGATAAAGCATAAGAGTGGAGTTTTTAACAGAGTTGCTGATGCATTGAGTAGAAGAAGATCTTTGTTGACTGAAATGAGAATTGAAGTTCTTGGTTTTGATGACATGAAGAATTTGTATGAAAGTGATCCTAATTTTTCTGAGCAGTGGAGAGTGTGCAGAGCACCTAATTCAAATCAATCAAGTAAGTATGAAGATTATTTCATTCAAGAAGATATGTTGTTCAAAGGTATTTAGTTGTGCATATCGAGAGGATCAATGAGAACTAATTTGATTAAGGAGAAACATAGTAGTGGATTGGATGGACATTTTGGTATTGATAAAACATCGAGTTTGCTTAAGGAAAGGTATTTTTGGCCTCAGTTGTATAAGGATGTTCATAAATTTGTGAAAAGTTGTGGAGTTTGTCAAATTGTAAAAGGAGTAAGTCAGAATACTGGTTTTTATACACTGATTATTATTCCTGAGAAACCTTGGAGTGATATCAGCATGGATTTTGTTCGTGGCTTACCGAGGAAATCAAGAGGTAATGATTCCATATTTGTTGTTGTGGATAGATTTTCTAATATGACACATTTCATACTATGTATGAAAACATCAAATGCAATACATAGAATTGATCTTTTCTTTAAGGAGATTGTCAGATTGCATGGATTACATAGGAGCATCATATCTGACCAAGATAGTAAATTTGTTAGCTATTTTTGGAAAACACTTTGGAAGAAGTTGGATACTGAGTTGAAGTATAGTTCTCCATTTCATCTACAAACTGATGGACAAATGGAGGATGTAAACTAAATTTTGGGTAACTTGTTGAGATGTTTAGTTAGAGACACACCAAGTAATTGGGATTTGATGTTGGCACAAGCAGAGTTTGCATACAATAATTCAGTGAATAGAAGTAATGGAAAGACACCTTTTGAGATTGTTCATGGCACACAACCGAGAGGTATATCAGACTTGAGAGATATTGTTGGAGAAGAGAAAAGAAGTGTTGAAGCCGAGGAATTTGTTGAGTTCATGAAACAATTGCATGAAGATGTAAAACATAAGTTGGAGAAAAAGTAATCAGAAGTACAAAGATAGTGCAGAGAGATCAAGAAGACATAAAACTTTTGAAGTTGGTGATGCAGTAATGGTTCATTTGAAGAAAGGCATATTTCCTATTGGAACATATGGAAAATTGAAGATGAAGAAATTTGGTCCTTGTAGAATACAAAGAAGATTTGACAGTGGAAATGGTTATGAAGTTTAATTACCTGATGACATGGATATATCACCTATATTCAATATTTCAGAATTGTATGAATATCATGAACCTGATGAAGAAGTGACAATACCATGTGATTATCCTAAGAAACAGAGAAAGGAAATTGAACATATTTTGAAATAGAGAATTGGCAGAAGTACAAGAGGAATAGAATACATGGAGTAGCTGGTAAAATGAAAGAATAGACCCATTGAGCCTTCATCTTGGATTTCTCAATCTAAGTTGGATTCATTTCAGTTTGGACATGATATATGATTCGGGGAATCATTTCTTGTAACCCCAGGTGTCTAATGCAGGAACATCTTGGGTCTTTGACAATCCTGCTCAACCAAAAATATGTTTACTTGTATTCTTTAGCTTGTTTGGAGAGTTCTCGGTGAAGTGCTCGGGTATCCTTTATGTCTTGCTTTATTGACAGGTCTTAGCGTGTGTTAATTTCTGTTGCTCGATTATGCTTTTACCGAGTTCATTTTCTATGGCTCGGGTATGTTCTTACCGATTCATCCTTGTTGCTTAGGTATGATTTTATCGAGTTGGTTTTCTATGGCTCAGGTATGTTCTTACCGAGTCATCCCTATTGCTCGGGTATGCTTTTACCAAGTGGTTGTTGTTGCTTGGTGATGCTCTTCCCGAGTTGTTTATCCTGATCTGGCCGACTTCTACATTTGATTTCTATGGTGTAATTAATGTGGGGCCTCTCATTAGAATCTATGTGGACCTAAATTTGGGTCTCATGTAGGGATTTAAGCGCCAACCTCTTTGGTGGACTCTTGTATATATTTGTTTCTATGATTTAGTTTTAGGCAACAATTCTCGGAGAAGATAGAGATTTTGATAACAAATTAATTGTTGAGATATTTGAAAGGCAGGTCTATGACCTCACATATATGAAGATCATTTTGTAATTCACTGAATGTATATGGCAAAAATCGGGAAGGCCTTACAACCCAACATGTAATGAGTTTGATCAATTAATGAAATAAAAGATATATGTTGTTCCTTATCTCACTCTGTGTGTTGTTGCTTCCACATTGTTGTATTCGCAAGCTGGTTTGGTACTTGGGAGAGCCTTTGGCCCCTCTACCCTACCAACCTTGCATCAGGAATGGAAGATTGTAAACCTATTGGGACACCCATGGTGACTAGATACAAGTTAACTAGTAATGATGAGACTTAAAGTGTTTTTAGACAAAGTACAGACCGATGATTGGTGGTCTACAAAATCTAACTCATACTAGACCAGATATTTCCAATGCAGTTGGAATTGTGGCAAGATATTAAGCATATCCTAAAGAGACACACCTTGCTGTTGTGAAAATTATTTTCAAATACTTGAAAGGAATAATAGAATATGGATTGTGGTATGAAAAATCAGATGACTTAATTTTGCAGGCTTATACTGATGTTGATTGGGCAGGTTATGTGGATGATAGAAAGAGTACAAGTGGTGGAGATTTTTTCCTAGGGAAAAGGTTGGTTTATTGGTTAAGTAAGAAGCAAGACTATATTGCTCAGTCTACTGTTGAATCAGAGTATGTTGTTATTGCAATAAATTGTACACAAGTTGTTTGGATGAAACACATGCTGAAGGATATTGGAATAATTTTTGAAGAACCAATGATTATCCATTGTGATAACACTAACATAGTGAATATGTCGAAGAATCATGTAATGCATTCAAAGACTAAACATATTTCTATAAAGTATCATTTATTGAGGGAGAAGGTAGCAGAGAAAGAGATTAGACTGGAATATATTAGCTCAAAAGAACAGATAGCAGATATATTTACAAAACCTTTTCCAAAAGATGCTTTTGAATATCTCAAAAGCATGCTTGGGGTGAGAGCCCCTCTCAGTGATAATTAATTGATGTAGACATGCATCAGTCCAATGGATTTTAGAGCTATACCATTATCTGGACTTGATGTATGGATCTGCTCCCTAGGGGGAGTGATCGTAGGAACACTATGGAGCACATTTGGGTGATTTTGCACCTGGTTATTGGTCATGAAGATTTGAAAAAGATACACCTTACATAATATTATAGTTGAGTTATGGAAACCTTTGCCATTTCTTCCAAAGGGGGGAAGATTCTATGTGAAAATCCCTACTATTTTGGGGAGATTTGTGTTGAGGATATTGAGACGATTGTATTGAGAAAGAGTACTTTTTGAGTTGATGGATTTTCCCATATGTTGTCATCAATGCCAAAGGGAGATATTGTTGGATGATATCAGATTTGGATACTATTTATGTTGTTGATATTCATGTTTTGTCACTGACGTCAACATATGTTTCTGTGAAGAGAACATACTGGTTATTTGACTGGAAGAAGTGTACGAACATTGTACATATGATTCAGAACGATCAAAGATAGGGATATGGATACAGATGTGTGATGAACTTATTCCTAAGGTTTCTTGACTTGAGGTTACATATTGGTGATGCTACACATGATTTAGTGAAGATTGGTTTCTGGATTGTGACAGTAATGCTTGACAGAGCAGGTCCATGTATTTTGCGTATATCTTATAGATGAAGATGTTTTAGCGTATGCGAGATTATGGGATGATAGAGGACACATTGAGGAATGTTTTTTGTCGATCGATAGTTGTGAGAGTACTGGTGACGTCAGTTGGGGCATGTATTCTGGAGGAGACCTATTTGGTGGCCGACTTCAGACATGTAGCATGTATTGTGAATTGTGAGCATAGATTGCAAGTCTTGGACTATATATGATGGACTATAATTGATGTTTACTTGTTATAAGTGCTATGTGTATCTTAGCAAGGGGTTAAACAATTATTTGTATATTGGGAAAGCCTAGTTAGCCGACCTAATTAATTATTTGTGTATTGGGAAAGATTCATTGGATGACCTAATGAATTATTGTAATAGGGTATATATGAGAGATCTTTTCTTTTTGGAAAGGTGTGATAGACATTGAAAATACATAGAAGTGTGAAAGATGCGAGGCTTGTTGGTTGCTGGATGTAGAGTAGAGTTTGTGATAAGAATACTTCATTGGAACTGACCAAGCAAAGACACTTGCTATCAGACAGTTCATTGGATTGTATATTTCTTATATACACTTGTTCGGATTGTAAATCCTTGAGGGTGGCATTAACCTTCTTTGGGTAGTGAGCCCACTGTTACTCTTGAGTCTTAACAGGATATGTCCTTTAGCAGGGACTGTGTACTATAATGTTGTAATAAGCTCCTAATAGGGCTAAATCTTTTAACAAGGATACTATAGTCTTAGTACATCATTTGTGGGTGCTAATTCCCATCGGGGTTTTACCTTTAACAAGGTTTCCTCGATAACAAGTATTGTGTTATTGTGTTGGCATTTATTGTGTTATCATTTGCTTTAAAGTTTTGGTTTATAAAGATTAAAGTTTAATATTCATTATCACAACTAATTCACCCCCTCTCTATTGTTCTTGTGGACTGTTATTCCTAACACCAAGAACCAAGCCTAGAGCTTCACGATAAAAATCAGGGATTGACTTTCCTGTCTTAAAACCAAATGCATCTTATTATATATAAAAAGACATAACATTCTCCAAAATGATGGCCATTTCCCATGCTGGAATGTCATGCTATGGACATTTCTTTCCAAACCCTCATTTAGGCCCTTTCCTGGACCAGTCAGAACAAACAAGGTTTGATCTCCTCCTTCATTGATATCTAAATCACTCCCAACCAATTGAACTAGATTTTTAACTCATCAACTTACCCAAGCATCTACAGAACCTTTGAATCCCAATCCATAGAGAATCAAAATGTCACGAGTACAATAAAGAAAGCAATGAATAAATTCTGATTCAACAAAGGAAAATATCTTTTGTTCAAATGACCAATTCTTTATTACATTTTTTCTCGAGTTACCTGACCAATTATAACATAATTCCATTAGTTGTAACCAACATTTGAACTTCCTAGCTGTTAAGCAACTTCTTAACAAGTTTCTAAAAGTTGCTCATGACAATATTTAAGAAACTTTACATCCTTTTAGACTTTTTTTTTTAAATTTGTCACATTAAGTGACTTATTAGACTCTTTTACATGAATTGACCCAATTGACCCTAATTGCCCAACTAGGCTAATTAGGTCTTGCATTGCACCAAAACATAGACAAACATCAAAGGCCTTTGGAAAAGCTTCCTATTGCAAACAAAAAAACAAAATTGGATGAATCACGAGGATCCATGGGTGCTCCTGTACCATATAGGTCTTCTTCATTCTTGAAACCCGAGGTTGGCTCTAATTTCTATGCATAATTTCCCATTTTTCATCCATTCACTTAATTCATTTTCCATCTAGGTCCTATGCATTTAATTTCATATTTTGGGATTTGCCCTAATTTCCTAGCAGACTGAGGTTTTCATCGCCTCATTTAGGCACACTACCCTAAATTTCAGACAAAATTTAGCATGTCAGGACTAGGTCAAACTAAGTCGACCTTGTCCTAGACTAGGTCGAACTAAGTTTACCTTGTCTTGTACCAGGTCAAACTAAGTCAAGCTTGTCTTGGACTAGGTCAAACTAAGTCAACCTTGTCCCCGAGCCTTGAATTTAAGTGGGCTTTAGGTCCAATGAGGGGTTTTTTCTCCTAGACCTTTAATTGAGGCCATCTTGTGAGATCCGAGCCCCAAAATGTGTATAAAAGGAGACATCTTCCTCTCATTTTCACATCCATAATCTACAATCCATTATCATGCAATACACACACATGCGAGCTATTATTATGCATTCAAGAGATCCAAGTTTAAGCAAGCATCCATTTGAAGATACCCATTATCAAGCATTCAAGCCCATTAAGCATTCAAGTGCAAGGAGGCCATGAAGCATTTCAAGTCATAGTTTCCATCATGCATTCAAGACATTTTATTCCATAGATCTATCTATTTCCCCCATTGGAGGTCAAGCAAAGAGGTTTGCAATCAAGGAAGGAGATCTACATTCCTTCATCAAGTCTTCTTCTTCTCTTTCTTCCTCAATCCAACATTGTGACGAATTACAACATCTACTACATGAGGTTTTGTCTTACACGATTTCCTTTTGGTTTTTGTGTTGAGTCAAAGCTATTACATTCACATTCTTGATCACATACTTAGAGACAATTGCATCTGCATGGTATGATATATTCCATTGTTTAGATCTAATCTCTATTACATGACAACTTTCCTTCAATTTTATTTATTTTATTTCAAGGTTGATTCCTAAATAGGGGTTTGACTGAGGAAAACCCCTCCCCACAACTTTCTTCCACTTCTTTTTTGTGGGCAAGGGCATGTTTTAAGAGCTTTAGAGCTGGATTCGGGGACATCATAATTAAGCATAGGTCCTCTGCAAGTTTCATCAATTTTGGAGTTAAAAGGACTAGGTCGACTTTGTACGACATAGTTCTGGATGAGGTCAACTTTGTCCGACATAACCCTTTGGATCTGGAATTTTCATAGTCAAAAGCTACAGTTGTCAGAGTGTCAGATCCAGAACCATTTCTGATTTTAACAGTTCCGTGACAGTCAATTTCAGATATGAAGGTCAATCCTCTCTTTCTTGTTTTCAAGTTGAGTTCATCTTTCCTATTTTCCTCTTGCACATGCTTTCATAGACCTAATTTACTTTTCTTTAGTCATTTATTACATTCAAATATCAGATTTACATATCATTGTCATCTCTTTCATAAGGAACCCAAAAGCCTACATTGTGTAAATCACAAATTGACACCTTCACTCTTTGGCTATGCTAATCAAATTCACTTTGTTAGAGTGTTTTGCATTCCAATGTATGAAGAAAGTGAGATCTACCATTTATCACCATTTTCTTCATCACAAATACATTTTGACAAGTGGCACACTCTTGGGCTAGATTTTTGTCATTTTTAAAAAATTCTTATTCAAGTTCACATGTCCTCCCATTTATACTTACTCCACACATTCATTACTTATTTATTATTTATCTTTCTTCATTTGCACACAATTCCATATATTTGCTCCATGATTCAACCTAGGATTTTACCATAAGGCTTACTTGTGTGTCACTTGGGATCAACCTAAATCAACTCAAGGTATGCATGATCAAATATGAAATTCAAATTTAATCTTTCTTATTCATTTCTATTAGCCATTACGAACCAACTTAACACACTTTTTGTGACATTATATTTTAGTCCTTAAAAATATATTTAATGTAGCATTTACTCATATGCAAGGATAAGTCAATGATATCAAGGAGAAATCATCATAGCATGATTCAATTATACATCAGACAAAGAATTATAATCTACATCATTTGCATTTATGAAACTTGTAAACCATAAAGTTGATCCATCTAGAAGTCTAACCTAGAAGAACTTGACCCTAGCAATTTGATAGATTCTCTCAAGGCGTTTATTAACACTACAATCTTTACAAGCTCATCGAGCCCCAAAGATAAAGACATCAAGGTTTTAGAAGTCCTCATTTTGCTTATTCAAATCCAACTATCAGAGTTCAAATATATAGAAACCGCCTATATATGTTGTCTTCGATTTCACACCAAGCTATAAAGCTAATCCATCTAGGACTTTGATATAAAAGAACTTGACTTTAGTGACTCGACATATTCCCTTAAAGTGTTTAGAAACATTATAGTCCTAATAAACTTATCAAAAATCAAAGATTAATGCTAACAAGTTTTAGAAGTCTAAGTTTTTCTAGTTCAAATATGTGCATTATATTTATATCCTCAATGATCAAGATTGAAACTTGACATTTAAAGCGAATATAATCCTTTGAATTTTCGTAAACCTTACAACAAAACCATAAATTTTTGCTAGTAACAAATTAGGTGAAAAAAATACTAAGAAATATCATGATCAATTCATAAAATGATATGAATCTTTTATTGCATTTTTTTCAATAGGGAAAAAACAAATGAGTTTCACTCATTATCATTATCATTATAAATTACAAAACTAATTACCATCCCATTAATTAATTTTCATTCATAAACTAAACACCAAACACACATTAATTTTTGTATGCACTCTTTTTCCTCTATAATTTTATTTTAATTCTTATACACTAAATAAATAAACAACATTATATCCTTAATTACATTGAACCTTTCCTTCTATAGCCATTCTGAACCACATGTAAGCATAAAGAAAAGAGAGACTGGGTCCCACATCACAACTTATACGACTTTTAGGTAATAATGGCATGCAAATTAAAACAACGGTTTGTTCCACAAAACTCTTGTTCCAACAAGTTTAGTCACGTGTCTACAGAATATTCTCGGAATAAACGGCATAATAAATCTATTTTCCACGCCCCCGTTTTCAATTCAGAACTTTCTAATATTAAATAATAATAAAACAATATCTTTAGTCAATTGCAGTCCATTAACTTTCGTGCAGATTGACCAAAAAGCAACGGTACAAAAGAAGTTGTTAAAACAAGCTGCAAGTTCTTTAAGCCCTTTGTTTTAGTCCACTGTTTTACAAGGGTTTATAAGAGCATAGCGGAAGGGTAGGAAGGTAGGTAGGCGTGTTAGATCGCAAAATTGTCTCAAAATCTTCTCAAAGTTAGCTGCAGATCACATCCGCGAAACGAAGGGTAGACGGGCAGCTACAGATCGGCTGTTTTTAGGGCCAGAACTGTGAAAAATTCAGCCGAAAAAGCTCAAAAATAGTTTAATGCAAACTATACATGCTTTTTTTTTCGCTTCTTCTTATTCGTAATTAAAATCTGGAATTTTGAGCCCTTAATTGTAAACTTCAGCCCTTTGGCCGCTATTTCGAGCCCTTTCTGTAATGGCAAACATTGATATAGAGGGAATTTTGAAGGAGCTTCCCACTGGGAGAATTCCTAAGACGAAGATCGTGTGTACTTTGGGTCCTGCGTCGCGTAGCGTTTCGATGATTGAGAAGTTGTTGAAGGCGGGTATGAATGTGGCTAGATTTAATTTTTCTCATGGGACACACGAGTATCATCAAGAGACGCTCGATCATCTCAGGGAGGCCATGCAGAATACTCAGATTATGTGCGCCGTTATGCTTGACACTAAGGTATGTAAGAAAACCTAGGTTGAATATTGTTTGTTTTTAAGTTGCTTGCGTAGTTTAGGTCTACAAGCATTCGTCTATCTGTGAAAATTTCCCTTTATTAATTTTCGTTTGTTTATGCCGTCTTTTGTTTGAACGCCTACAGCAGGGGAATTATATACTTATCCATTTTCCGTCTCAAAAAATTTAAGGCATCATTTTTCTATGTAGATAGTTTGATTTTCCAAAAAAAATGTTCTCGTAATTATTTATTCGAGTGGCGAATGAGAAAAAGGTTATATTTTGGTTTCTGTAAATAGTTTAGGTTTACAAACATTTCCATTTCCATTTCCATAGCAGCTTGTTTTTTTTTTTGCTTTTATTCGTTTGTTGTAAAAGCAGTTTAGTGTAATATTTTTTCCATTTTTTAAACTACTTGGAAATAGGATAATAGGCACTCAACTTTCTGAGAAACTTTACCTATTTACAGTCTTTTTTTATTAACTACTTGGAAATAGGATAACAGGCACTCAACTTTCTGTGAAAATTTTCCCTTTTACAGTCTTTGCATTTTTTTGGGTTATAACTTATATTACGTCTAAGCGGCTAAGGCAGAGGAATTGATGGTTTTTCATTTTGCATTCCAAAAAAATTAAAGCAGCAATTTCCTAGTTAGTTTGTTGTTAGATTTGTTTCTGCAATTATTTTTCTGAGTTGCCAAAGCATACGAACTTTATATTTTGCTTTCTTCATGATTTAGGTTTACAAACATTGAATTGTTAATGCAGATTAATTATATTTTCCCTTTGGAATCCCTTGTATGAGCTGCCAAAGAAGTAGAGTATAATATGTTTTAATTTTTGCATGGTTGGAGTTCTCAAGCACTCAGTTTTCTCTGTGTACTTAGTTTTGTAATTGGATTGGAGCGGTTAATGCAGAGAATTTTGCATACAGTTATTTTTTTAGATTTGAGTTTCTCAAGATTTCGGTATTCTCTGCAGATTTTTTTGGAGGAGTGCTTTAAAAACAGTGGAATTTAGTATTTTGTTAGTTTTGCGGGGTTAAAATTTTAAACTGGTAATTTGTTTTGGTAGGTTTACTTAGTTCTATTTTGTATAGATGTTTGTCTTTTTCCTAAGTTACCGAATTCGGACCCTGGACCCTCGAACGGGGACTGTGTCCGATCTGCAGACCGGTCCGCACTAGATCCATGCAGGGTACGGATCTGGACCTGTGGGTCCGTCAGGTCCAGATCCGTACCCTGCACGGATCTAGTGCGGACCCGTGGGGATCCAGCGGGGACCCTCAAGGATCCCGCGTGGATCCACAGCCAGGCATGTTAAAAAGTGGGTCCAACCCACTTAAAAAATGTCTTTTTTTTAAATTATTTTTTTTTGCTTCCAAATCTAAAACGACCCTTATTATGGAGCCTCCAAACACATTTCATTTCACATTTAGTTTTAGAATTATGTATATTTCTCTTATTTTTTTGTATAAATAATGCATATATATATGCACGAACCCATATGAATCATAATGGGAATATTTTTTTTTCACGAATCCATGAACTGGATTCTCGAACCCGAATCCATCTCCAAACCCGAACCTGAACCCGAGCAGGCAACTTAGTTTTTTTCTAATGCAATTTTTTTTTAGAGGCAGAAAAGAGTTTAGAATGTTGTAATTTTGTGTGGTGTAGCTTTTTAGGCATTCTATTTTCTCGTGCAAATTTTCCCATTTGTATTTGTAGTTTGTTTGATGTTTTTACAACTAAAACATAGGACCGAACACTTAGTTTTTCTTTTTGCTTTGTTATCTACGGTTAGAGTTTTCAACCCTTTTTTTAGAGATTTTAACTTCAAGTTCTCAATTTGCTCTGCAGATTTTCTTTTTTCTGTCTTTCTTTTGCAGTAGCTTTTCCGTTGGGCTGAAGCAGAGGAATGCTCTGTTTTATTTTTGCATGATTGAAGTTTTCAAGCATTCAATTTTCTTTGTTGATTCTTTTTTTTTTTGGGTATTTAATTTACTAATTTGTATATTCTTATAGTTTTTAAGCATTCAAATTTTTGTGGGGATTTGCCTTATTGTCATTCATTTTTTCAGCGTTTTGTTGGGAAGCCGTAGCATAGGGTAAATCACCATTTTCTCATTTTTGAATGATTAAAACTTAAAAACATTCAAGAATTCCATTTTTTTGTGTGTTTTTCTTTTTGGTTTTCATCTTTTGTTGGAATGGTTTGCTTCAGCACCCAACTTAGAGGAATGTACCATTTTGTGATATTGCAATTAGGATTCAACTGTATAGTTGTCGAGTCAAATTCGACGACCCATGTTTCATGAGTAGTGGTTCACAAGAACCCATCTCTCATGAGAATGAATGGAACACTTGCCACTCATTGCATCTGGGTGATGCTCACAGGGGTGAAGCATCGGGCCTTCCTGGGAGATCACCGATTCCAGTATGAGTCTAGCTCAAGTGCGCTCAACCATGGAGTTTTCTTCAAGTTTAAGCCCACTTAGCTTGTAGCCTTGTACTATTTTTTCATTCTTTTGCCTGGTTAAAGCCTTCATTCAGTTAACTTCTTTGCAAATTTTCTTATTTTACATGTGTTCAGTTTGTTTTTGTAATCATTTTCTTATCAGGGCATGCAAATGGAATTTTCTTATGAGTTGCTTTTACATGTGCTTTTCTTTTAATTTTATCCGCAGTTGCTTGTTTTAGTGGTTGATTTTGATTTAGTGTTGTTTTTATTTTTGCATGGTGAAGCTTATCATGCAATATACATTTTTTTTGAGCTGTTATTATAATTTTTTTGTTTGAGTGGCTAATGGAGAGGAGTTTAACTTTTTTGTTTAATTGTTGGACAAACATCCCAAACTTTTTGGTATGTGTTGGTATCTGACCCCATTCAGCTTCATCTGGCTTCATCCATTGTAATGTTGTATCTTTAGACTTGGCAAGAAGCAAGAACACTTATTCCTGGTAGGTTCTTTCTGAGGCAAGCATTCTTACCAGTCATTCAACGATCCCCTGAAGCTAGTATTTTAAATTTTTGCATGTGGACACTTTTCATGCATTCAGTTTTGTTGCAGACATCCAATTTTTAGATTCTTTTATTTATTTTTCAATCATATGGTTGATCCTCTAAAGTAGATGAAATTAGTTCTTTTGTCATTGTTTGGGCAGCCAAATTTTTTGAGCATTCAGTGCTTGTGCAAATTTGTTCTTTATTTGGTTTTGTTTTTCTCTGGATAGCAATTAGAGGTTAAATCAACGCATTTCAATTGTTTGACTAGGTCTAATATCTTGTGGAGTCTATTGTCTGTTTATGCTATTTACGTGTTATCATGTAGGAGTTGTGGTTTTTGACTGTAGGCTTGAAACAATTCAGCATTGTGAATTTTAGAGGTTGTGGTTATTAATAATTATACATTTAAATTCAAATAATTTGGTTCAATCCCTCACCCTGTTGTGACAGGTCAAGCAGTAAATACTAAAGGGTTGTAAATTAGGAGTGATTGACATGTAAGAGTTGCACTATTTTTGTAGGTGTTACTTATTAATGGATTTGTTATGAAGACATGATAACTGGAAAAATTGACTGTAGGTGCTATCAAGGGTTTCATGCAGATGGGGTTTATTGGAATAATATTCTGTTGAGTTGATCTGTGTTTTTTGCCTTTTATGAAGCGGTTTAGAAAAATAAAAGTTTCAAATTAGAATATTGGACAAGTTGTAGACAATGGGAATTGACACATGGGAGCAAATATGAAATATGTAGGACAAACAGGGGGAGAGAAAATGAATTATTTTGTTTGGGTTCAGCATTTAAGGGATATTGAAAATGAAGATAATTATTTTTAAAGGATAATTTTTTGTCCCTTAAGGAGTGTTTGCTGCTTTCTCTTGCTGGCCCTAGTTGGCTTCCTTTCCAGTTCAGTGAGTTGTTCTAATGCTTGCATATCTTTTGTTGATGCCAATATTTGTATTTACTTGTCCTTCCTGTTGAGAAAAATAGTTCATTTTGACCATGAACTTTAAGAATAAAGTTGTGTAGATTATGAATCTATTAAAATTTCAGCAGCATGACGACTTGTCACACCCACTTTTAGAAAGGGAAAATAATAGAAAGAGGAGAGATCGACCACCAAAAATAAAGCAACACAAGATCTATTTGGGGAAAACTCTCTCAGGTTAAAAAATCCCACTCCCAAAATACCATGAAACCCATGTATTATTCAGCATATAAGTGTGTACCGTACAAGTACTTGTTCCAATATGAAGATCAAAACACATCTCTTTTATTTTTCTTCAACCTGTAACTCAACATGGAATATCTTTCTACTTGGAAACCTGCCACATCTCACACATGCAAACATATACTTATTACCATATTATATGTTACATTAAAGAACAAACAATAACAAAAACAATAACAAAGAGTGGACTGTCTCTCATTCATGGTGGAATCTCAGTAGCAATGAAGAAGGGTTGTGACTCTTCCAAAGGGTGGTAATTGTGAAAGGTCATGACCATTGCAAAGGGTAGACATGATGAAGGGGTGCAATTCTTCACCACATTGGAATATATTAAGGGGAGAAGGCTTCATTTGGGGAGGATATTCAAGGGAGATCAATTTGGGAATACTATATTATTCTCAAAGGCAACAATGAAAAGTGGTGGCTCAATTCCTATGAAAGGTGGCGAACCTTTTACCACTGTAAGTATAAAGGAGATTTCATTTTAAGCATTGAAGGACTTATTAATCATTATCCTTGATCTATCAATCATTGATCCTTCAAGAAATCAAGCAAACAATCACATAGCAAGATCAATCAGACAATCATCAATCATCACTTCATCTTGGGATCAAGAAAACATACAATTCAGCAATCAAGCATCGCTCTATCAAATCAACATTCATTCAATGTCATCCACCAATATATCAAATTAGCATTCATTATATCGTCACTTTTCAATCATCTAATCAACAATTACTTAATCATAACTCACCATACCTCAAATCATCAAATCAAAGGAATTCATTCAATCAATCAATCATTCAACAACAACCATCAGCAGCAGAAAAATACACACACACACACACACACAAACACACACACATATACAGCAATAGCATCGACCAAACAGCAGAAACACATCAATAACAAGCAGATACAATAGCACATACGGACGAAGGATTTATCTATAACCTCTATTGTTGTGGTATGAAAGGATAGATTCACATATGCTATTATAACCAAGGTTGCACAGGGACGGGGGTACTTAGGTACGTCAATTTTTTTTTTAATATAATTTAATATTTATAGAAAATCTGAAAATATGAGTCATGACAATGGTTTTTCAAAACAAGAACAGTGATAAAGTTTGCAGATGTAATGTTTTTTTTTTTAAGTTTCAGATTTGCAATTTGTTTGTAATAATAATATATGCTAAATGTTTAGATGCATAACAGAGAAGGCAGACTTTAAACATGAACAAGAAGATCATAAATCATATTTTAAATGATAAACTTCTGACTTGAACAGTGATAAAGTTTACCGTTAATCAGTATTGTATCAAAGTTTCAAACTGATTACGTATTGAATTAAGTTTGATAAACATCAAGTTGATACGTAAACAAAAAACCGAAACAAAAATCAGAAATCTTAATCAAGGTCCTTAGCTATGATGCTCTCCACTAAGTACCCAGTACTTGGGTATGTATACCCGGTACTTGGGTATGTGGGTACGCATCCTAGAGGAGGGTGTGCAAGGAGGGAGACCGATAGAATTAATATGGAATTTTGCAATAATTGGTTTTGTTGAGGGTAGGGTGTGCAAGGAGGGAGATCGATAGAGGATTCCCACTAGGTATGGCCCTTTGTAAAGTTGGTTAAGGACCATGAGGCCACCTCATGATGATAATTAAGGACTATCGGTTAAGGAACACACGAGGCCAAGGAGGATAAGGTCATGCCTTGGGCCTAGGTTTGAAGGTCAAGGGCACCATATTGCAGCTCGCCTACTAGCCCCACATTGACTGCCTACTAGCCCCACATTGACCAATTGTTGAAGTAAGTCGATCAGAAGAGGCAAGAGGTTGACATGAGGGAGGAGAATAGTATGAAGCCCTCACTAGGTACACCACCTCACGATGATGTTTAAGGACCATTGGTTAAGGACCATATGAGACCACAGAAGATAAGTTCTGCTGTTGGGCCTAGGGTAGAGGATGTTTGGGACACCTCATCATGTCTTCCAATACAACCCTCATTGTGGTTGAGCTCCCATGTAATCATTAAGATTTGTTGTGTAGATTCATATGTGTATTTCCTAACCTTAGAATTTGATGTATTTCTCATGAATTGTATCTACACTATTATCTAATCTGTTTGCAGGTTTCCAAAACAGGTCTATCTCATCTTATTTTTGAGAGAAAGGATTATAGTTATAACTATGTTTTGCTATTTACTTCACTTGGATTTGTGAATTTAGGGGAAAGTATAAGGAGGTCCAAGAAGGGGACATTACAATATTCCATTTCACTATATGTCCAATGTCCAATCATGTATTACAATACTTTGTATTATTTTTTGCCCCTAACAAACAATTTTTTGAGTGCCTGGAAGATCGCTTGACTCCATATGTGCCTCCATTTCTCTCGCGGGCATTCCATTTCACCCTTTCCATGATGTTTGAAAATGCACATGAAATAATATTTGGAACAGTATAATCTTAAACTAGATTGCCACTTTGTTCAACTCAAACTTGCAAGATGAATAGCACTCCTAGTCATAACACTTCCTACAGGGTTCTCCGATTTATTTTTGTATTTCATATATAGTATCATAGCATGGTCCCTTTTGGGCTTTTCTTTCTTTCTTTCTTCTCGGTTTCTTAGATTTGTTTTGTAGGTGCTAACCTATTGAAAGCCAATAAGTAATATGTTCATTCCCCTTTTCTAGTTTTTTCCTTCTACCGAGGCAGCTTAAAGATATGCTCAGCCCAATTTTCAAGTCATCTTGGGCTCTGGTTTTCATTCTTTTGACTCTCTGGAAGCCAAAAATTGATTAGATTATAAACTGGATTCTTCTAAACCTCATCTTTTTGAGCCTTTTCCAGTTTAGCAAATGTCAAAGTCTATGTCATGTTTACCTTATTAATCTAGATTACCACTTTGTCTAACTAAGGCTTGCAAGGTGATTAACACACCTAATCCTAACACTTACCACAGGGTTCTTTTATTTTGGTCTTCATAGTTTGTAGCATAGCTGTCACATTGGTCATTTGGCTATGAGTTATCTCAGCTGACATCAATTGTATCCACTAAACAATGTTTTTGCTTTATTCATATTCATACACAATATAACTTATTATGAACTAATGTTGTTAATCATTCTTGGCAGTGACTTTTAGTCTTTTAGTGAAATCCACAATCATATGAGCATTTCTATTCACAAAACAGAAAAAATTAGATACTCTAGATTTTTGTGTTTTCCCCATGCAAACAACCAAAATCTATAAGCAGTTAAACATGAATAAGACTATTTTTTCTTATAGTCACTTAAAATTCCTTCCATTTTGTTTCCTGGCAAATGCCTCTGAGAATGTTCTTATGATGACTGGTAACAGAGGGATTTGTTGCCTATTTGATCACTCTATAGATAGCAGATAGCTATAATAATCTGATATCTCTTTCTATTCACGTTCAGTTAAAGAAGTAATAGATATATTGTTGTTTGAGGAACTACAGATCCTGTCCATGTGTCCCTCTCGTAGATAGGTATTTTGTCAGCGACTCTTGTTTCCAAGAAGCTGTATGATATTTATAAGCAGCCATCCAGAGCAGAATGCCATTTTTTCATCAGCATTGCAAGAACTTGTGAAGTGAGACGATATCTTTGATTTTAGTTGTAGGTTATGAGAATTAGACCTTTGAAATAAGCTCATAGTGTCAATTCAGTTGTTTGGAAGGGAGCAGGTAGATGCCGGTTGCAAAAACCCAAAACATCTGTGATGTATGAGCAAGAAAGAATAATGTTGATATGTAATATTTTGAATAATTTTGAATTCTCTGGAATATTTTGGCATTGCTATCTTGATATGTACTAGCAGAAATGTTAACAGTAGAATTCCAAAACTAATTTTTCTTTGAGAAGAACTATAGCTGAATATTTTACGGAATTGGGTTTGCCCTCAAGTAAATAGAGTTTAGCTCAAACTTCAGTATTTGGCGATATTGCTGTAGTTCCCACAAATTGATATTGGTCTGTTGTATAAAAGCTGACATATTTAATTATACATCTGGTGATTATCTCAATGCAGTGATGTTGCCGTGGTGAGTAAAGATTTGAATGGTTATCTCCAATTTACAAATCTGTCTTTTAAATGTGCATTTATTTTAACAATTTTTTGAAATAGAAAGGATGTGCTGGTAATGATTAAAGGAATTGGTAACAATCAACCTTTTTAAGCCTACCACAGTGGGTTTAGCTATTTGTCAATGTCATTGCTTTGAAAATTAATTTGAGTTTTAAAAGATTCTTCAGACACTTTTGTATAGTTTCCCGACATTATTAGGCTTGAAAGTCTTGATGAGAAGTTTATTCTTTCTTGCAGGGACCTGAG
This sequence comes from Thuja plicata, assembly GCA_018584345.1. Taxonomy (NCBI): domain Eukaryota; kingdom Viridiplantae; phylum Streptophyta; class Pinopsida; order Cupressales; family Cupressaceae; genus Thuja; species Thuja plicata. Next base: position 10,966,349 of record MU227244.1, on the reverse strand, counting down.
ATTCGAACTGGTTTCTTGAAGGATGGGAAACCAATCAAACTGAAGGAGGGCCAGGAAATCACAATAACAACAGATTATACCATTAAGGGTGATACTAGCACGATTTCCATGAGTTACCAAAAACTTGCGGTAGATTTGAGGCCTGGTAATACAATTCTATGTGCTGATGGCACAATTACACTTACTGTGTTAACAACTGATAAGGCATCTGGCACTGTGAAATGCCGCTGTGAGAATACTGCTGTCCTTGGTGAACGAAAGAATGTTAATTTGCCTGGAGTTGTTGTGGATCTTCCAACACTTACAGAAAAAGACGTTGAGGACATTCTGCAGTGGGGAATACCTAATAAAATTGACATGATTGCTCTTTCCTTTGTTCGCAAGGGTTCAGATCTTGTAAATGTTAGGAAGGTATTGGGAAAACATGCAAAGAATATCATGCTGATGTCGAAGGTATGATCCTGATTCATTCTGCTTCTTGGTTTGATTTTTAAACTTTGTAAGATTCAAATGTTTTAAGCAATGTGTGTTTGTTAAATTCAAATTTTGCTGAGAGCAAGAGCATGTGTGTGTGTTTGGGGTTGTGGGGTTGGTAAATTGAGGATTGTAGGATTGTAGGGTTATGTGAATTAGAGTGAGGTGAATTACTTTATCTCTTGGATGAAAGACAATTTTCTTACATTTTAAAAGTAATTTGATACTTCGTAAAGCGTTTTTGTTGTTTGAACTTTGTTCTTTTTATTTTTTCCTTAATTGCTCTTCTATTTACCTTATTATTTTTTGCTGTCATTGTAGGTTTGTATTTCTTTTGACATTGTTGTTATTCCTATTTCATTTGCATTTTTTATTTTCATTATTTTAGTAGCCTTCCGCCCTTAATTTTTGTAACTATTTTCTATTATTTGTCTTGTGAAGGAAGCTGTTTTGTTTGTCTTGTTACAGTTTCTGCATGCTCTGTTGACTATCTTTAATATCTTTCTTTCATTTAATTTTCTCACTGATTGTGTCATCTGAATGCCTGATTTTGTTTTGCTTATTCTCATTTTCTTTCGTTATTTTATTTTCCGTCTTTATTTTTTATAATAACATGTGAGCTAAATCTCTTCTAAGTTATTTAATTCTATTGGTTTCCAATTTTTTGAATCCATGTAGTTTGGTCTGTACATGTGGCTTCATTGTGGTTAGAAATGGACATCTCATTGGTGTCAACTTACAGGGAGCTTTCTGAGTAGGCATGTTTCTTTGCTTCTTGTGATCTGTGGCAGACTATGTAATTGCAGCCACCTAGTAGCAATTTTAATCTCCGAGGCCTGCTAAACTAATCCCCTTTCTGTTTTTACAGCTAAGAGTCTTTCTGTATCAGTTTGATCCTCATCATGCAGTGCAATAAAAGATTTGATCATTTTTGACTAACCTGGCTAGCAAGTAGTGTATTTATCTTGATTGGAGAGGAGAATGTAAGAACATAGCAAATCTGTAATGTTTATCAGGGATTAAATATTTGTTTCTTAATTGTTTTCCTTGTAGGTTGAGAATCAGGAAGGTGTGGTCAATTTTGATGAGATTTTGAAGGAGTCAGATGCATTCATGGTTGCCCGTGGAGATCTTGGTATGGAGATCCCAGTGGAAAAAATATTTTTGGCACAGAAGATGATGATCTATAAATGCAATCTCATTGGAAAGCCTGTAGTTACTGCCACCCAAATGTTAGAATCTATGATTAAGTCTCCTCGTCCAACTCGTGCTGAAGCTACAGATGTGGCCAATGCTGTTCTTGATGGTACTGACTGTGTTATGCTTAGTGGTGAGAGTGCAGCTGGGGCATATCCTGAGTTGGCAGTGAAGATCATGGCCCGCATATGTATAGAAGCTGAATCCTCATTGGACTATGGTTCTATATTCAAAGAACTAATAAGATCCACTCCTCTACCTATGAGCCCTTTGGAAAGCCTTGCTTCATCTGCTGTGCGGACAGCGAACAAAGCCAGGGCAACCCTTATTGTGGTTCTAACTCGTGGTGGCACAACTGCTAAATTGGTAGCAAAGTACAGGCCACCTGTACCTATTCTTTCTGTTGTGGTTCCCGTCTTGACAACAGATTCATTTGATTGGACATGCAGTGATGAAACTCCTGCCAGACACAGTCTCATTTACAGAGGATTGGTACCCCTTCTGGCAGAAGGGTCAGCAAAGGCTACTGATTCTGAATCTACTGAAGTGATTCTGGATGCTGCTCTTAAGACTGCAACTGATAAAGGCTTATGTAAGAAGGGTGATGCAATTGTGGCCTTACATCGTATAGGATCTGCCTCTGTTATCAAGATCTGCGAAGTTAAGTGAGTCAAATTCTATGGCAATGGTTTGTGCTTCAGTTCTTCCTGACTTCTCCGCAGGTGGACTGATGCCAATCACAACTCTTTTTATGGGTTATAAGATGCTAAGTTGATAGCATCCTACAATTTATATTGCTTTTGTTGAGTTTCAGAAATGTACTGATCACTACTACGTTCATTTTGTTGTTGGCTTTTTATTACCAAATTTTGAAGCTTATGCTAATGTTGTCAAGAAATAAATATGTGGCAGGAATTTTTGGAATCATATTATTTCGATATCAAATTGTGGCTATTTCTTTGACAACTAGCAGTCCAGCAAAATGTTTTTCTTCTTTTCTGAAATTTTTCACTCTTTCAGAATTCTTAGTTAGATAATCAGTAATTGACGTGCAATATAGCCATATGATATTCATATTGATGTCTAAATTGAAAATGCATGCTGCTTAAATGCTGATTTCTTTGATCATATTTGATCTGATAGTATTTGATCTGCCTTCTAATTTGATTTGCCTTGAACTTATTTGATTTGTCTTAAATTTGCTACATTCCTTGCACCTAGATCCTTGCATAATATATATCAAATATTTTTTCAAAAGATCGCAACTGAACTGCAGAGGCATCTAAGCAACTCGTCACAGCACTCAGGTGCAGGCTGCTCTTGCTTGTTGTACTGCCCTCTCATTATAATTTATGCACTCAGACAGCCTCCCTTTGTTCTTCTCCTCGCACTTTCTCACTGCCACTGTGAAGGAGACGAGGACTAACACAGCCATCACCACCCAAAAAGTGCCTCAATTCTGTACAGAGGGTAATCCATGTGAGTAAATATCTTGTGCTATTGTCATCCCTTTTATTTTTCCTTTTTTTTTGAAAGCTTTGGAAGGCAAAGATAAAGGAGAGAACATTTTAATAGCTATGAATTCCTAGTTTTAATTGTTTTTCTATTTTCTTTTGCTCTCAAGATTTCTTGAGGGATCAGATTCCCCTAGTTTATTAGCTTTTTTATTTGAGTGTCCTAAATTGCTTGAAGTAATCAGAATTTATTAGCTGATATTAATTTTTCAGTACTCTTTTATTTCCCATTATATCTTCACATATCTTACATCTGTAAAAATCATATGAAATCTGCATATCTGAGTTAATTTAATTCTTAAAATGAAAACTGGAAACTTCTGGACAGAAATAGTTAACAACCCCAATTTTTTCTTTTTAAAATCCCACATTATCCTTTTTATTCCACATTAAATCTTCATTAATTATACAGTAGTGAAAATTCGTATGAAATTTGCATATCCCATTTGATTTGTTTCTAAAAAAATATTTATATCAAATTCTAAAAAATCCTGTGAAATCTACCTGCAGTGAGCAACATATTTGCAAAGTTATCAGTGCTAAAACCCTTGCAGCTGGTGAGCACCAAGACCTTGAATAATACAAAATCATGACCAGAGATGAAATATATTAGTTTGAGGGTGCTGAAGAATTTTCAATGCAGGCTATTCTCCTAAGAAAGAGCTACTTACAAGACAGATTCTAAAGAGTAAATTAATGAATTCCAACATAAAAAAATGTGAGTAAACCATTCAGGCAATTGAGCTGAAACAAAAAGCACGAAATTACCTTTTGCAGAACTGCCCTGTATAGTGGCATCATAAAGAGGCCTGCAAAAATGCAAAAAATGGAGAAATAAAATCATAGGAAATGTTTTGTATCCAACGCATGATTGTGATAAATATTGTGGAGAATACCTCTGATAAAGAGATTCATAAGCTCTGTACTTAAGCATTAAAGAGTGATGTCTAAAGCTCAATATTGACCTTGCAATTATTCTACACTCTATCAATGCAAAAAATGATTAATCAAGTATTTGCTGTAATCTTTTGCACCTGCTCTCAACCGAGCTCAGTTGCAGTGAACGATGGAAACTTTATATTTTTTGTTATAAAGAATGGCCGTGAGTCTCGTATCAACATGCATATCTGGAGGGGATTATACTAGATTCGTGAAAACAAGCAACTTAACTGGTAGTTAGAATAAATGATTCATGCAGTAAATCACATTTGAAAAGGAAAATAGCTAGATATGAAGGGCGAGACAATAGGGTATTTTATTAAAGTACACGATGGGAAAGTGACAGTGAATGAATAATACGATGGGAGAGTGAGAGGGCATGAGGTGGGAGAAAATTGAGACACGAAAACAGAAGGAACGAGCCATTTTGCACTCACCGTCACCATCACCATCACCATCACCATATCCCCACGTTGAGGTTGAAACCAGAATTCCCGAAAAACTAAAATGGTTTTCTATTGGATCATGAATTCTATATTAGAGGTGATTGTTGTCTGTAATTCTTGAATGTTGTTCCCATTCTCAATAGCTCTTCTGGTGTTGTCTGGACTCATAAATATAATATAATCATTTCATTTTCATTTTATTTTTATTATAATATAATCCATTCATGTTTTTGCGTATACTCCAACATATCAAGAAAACAAACAAAACTGTTCAAAAATAATATTATTTCATCGATTCTTCCAAATCCTTTCATTTTTCATAGTATCAAACTACCTTCCTTTAAGTCTATCAATTTAACAGGCCATATCCTTGGGTAATTTAGGGGAAATATTTTCTCAATCACCCCAATTGTCTTTGTCGAATGTTTCCACAGAGATAATACGACATTTAGGGAGAGTAAATAATTTTTGGGTTAATAATTTTTCTTCAAGCTGTATTTTAAGAATTATATTCAATTAAAAAATAAAATTTATTTTTAGATAAATAAAATTATTTATGTAAAGAAATGAGAGAAAATTAATGATTATTTGCATTGGTGATAACAAAGTATTTCATTTAAATATTATTCTAGAATATGGCAGCCTTTTAATGGTTGTAATCTTCAATCATAAAAAATAGAATCAATAATAATCTACTTACCCTGATAATAAAGAACTTAACTTGAATGATCTGTATTAAAAATTAAATTAATTAAAGACACAAGACATAATCATTATGACAAATTTATTTGGTGACATTAAGAAGGAAATTATATTTTTGGAAATAAGAACCTTTTATGGAAAAAAGGTTGTGGAAAATATGAATTCTAATATAAATATATTTATATTTCCAAAATGATATATTTTGAGATAAATTTTTATCACAAATAGTTCAACAAAGTGAAATAAGATCAATACATTTATTATATTCTATTATCATTTATCAAGTTGAGACCCATTTTTCAAGATACATTATTTACATTCCAACCATATCTATTCTATTAATGAACTATGTTTAGATCTACATAACATGGATGTTCCTAGACACAAAATACTATATTACAACCTAAAGTCATGGAAGTAAAAAAATATAGTCATTTATATATTTGAGATCAACTAAGCTAAGATTTTAAAATATTTAGAAAAAGTCATGGAAGTAAAAAAATATAGTCATTTCCTCTTTTTGTTAAAAAAAATAGTCATTTATATATTTGAGATGAACTAAGCTAAGATTTTAAAATATTTAGAAATTTTAAAGTTAATTCTTAAGAAGTGTGTCAAATATACTCAAGTATATCAATAAAAGGATAATCTGAGATTTGTTAACATTCAAAAATTTTCAGATATAAGAAGACTTCATTAGATATGCATGCACAAAAGTATATCACAAGATGAATAATCTCAGATTTGAAAACATGCAGACAAATTTAGAGACCTAGATTTGAGAAGTGAGAATGAAAACCTTCAGTCTTGCTCGAAACCAAAGTCTTATACAACTTACAGAATTAAAAGGAGCATAACTTAGTTTCCTAGCCTTATTAAGGATAAAACCTTCTTTACAAATATTTTCTGTGTTTACATCTTTTCAGTGTTTAGATCTTGATTTTGTATACAATTTGCCCCAAACCTTGTTGGGGTCTTGGAATATCATCCTTCCTTTACATCTAGTTATGACCCTTATCATGGCCTTTGTATTTTAAAGTTTAATTTTACATAAGTCTCTAGCTATCTTTTTATGTTTAGAATAAAACATTGGAGAGTTTATAAGATTAGGCCAGTTCTTCCTCATTTCAGCATCCCAGTCAGAAAAAGATCCTTCTTCTTTGTGAGTGTTCCTTAAACGGTTGTTAGTAACTTCCTGAATGCTAGCTTCCACTTTATATAAAAAGGGTTCAATGTCTATTTTGGAGTTGGTAAAGATTCTTCTGTTACGTTCTTTCCAGATTTTCCAAAGAAGAATAGAGGGAGCAATTCTCCATATTTTGGTGTATACTTTAGTTCCGTTTTGTGGCCAGCTTCTTAAGAAATTTGAAAGATTGTCGGAAAAGACAGTCTTCCAATTGAGTTTATTGCATAACCATTTCTAGCATTGATTGGAAAATGGGAACTCATATAATAAATTTCCTATCGTTTCAGAATCCTTTTCACACAACACACATTTTGAGGGTCCTTCAAAACCTAGCTTAGTGAATCTATCTGCAATTAAAATTCTGTCTTGCATCACTGCCCATAAAAAGATGCCAACCTTGGGAAAACATGCCTTGTCCCAAAACAGATTGAGTGGGATTTCTGTTTTATCCCATTCTTGCGAGTATATAATGATCTCGTATCCTTTTTTGACACTATATTTTCCGTTCTTAGTTGCACCCCAAATTAGTTTGTCACTTCTCTCCTTATGGTGTGCTACTCTATTTTGCAAGAAGTTTTCAAAGGTTCTTTGGTTTTAACCTTCCTGAGTATTTATCATATAGTCTTTAACATAAGGGCCCAGAGCTGTGTAAGAGTATTCTTTATAGTGATAGGTATGTTAGCTTTATTCGGAGAAGAAAGACCATCCCACGAGTCTTCCCAAAAAAGAGCATCCATATAATTATTAGTTTATTTTTTCCACTCTTCACAAATGTTTGAGCTATCCATGTCCCATTTCATCTATTTGTATTTGTCCCTTATAACTTTTCCAGGATTAACTCCTTAATTTCTAGCTATTTATATAATTCTTAATCTTTCTTCATTTTTATTAGCCCATTTCTATTTGTATTATTAATAATATATTAATAGGATTCAGGGAGAAAAAAAATTGGTAGCTACATACCTCCCACATTTGGCTTTGCAATGTTCCATATGGACATGTTTTCTTTGTTCTGATCACCATCCAATATTTTCTTTGAAAGACAGTATAAATCACAAATAAACAATGTTACCTAGTGCATCAAATGTGCATATGCAAATGATCATCATAACAATATCTTTGGACAATTTAAAATGTTTTATTCACCAATAAAAGAGGAGAATATCAAACATGAACCTCTCAATTTAAAATGTTTTATGCACCAATAAAAGAGGAGAATATCAAACATAAACCTCTCTTTTATTATCGTAGCATCTAAAACTTTTGGCATACATGGTCTTAAATCTATTGATTACATAAAATATAGTTATAAACCATATTTTAAATAGTACCTTACAAAATTTGATAAATAAAATTATTGTATATTCTTGCACAAATTGAATTATACTCTCTAATACATTAATTTGAATAACTCTTGCACCTCTTTTTGATGCAAATGCTAGTATTATGTGAAATAAGCATACACAAATTTATAAGCCATGGACTCTAGTTGGTCAGTGCACACTTTCTATTTGTAGTATGATATTGGACTTATGTTTGGGATCTGCAGAAAACAGCGAAGATTTGTTTGTTCTATGCTGTTCACGGTGAAGGAAAATGTCATAATAGGAAGCAGTATTTTCATTCTACAGCCTCGTTTCTTAGGATTGAGTGATGGCATTACAAAATTTATTTTTGCATTTAGAAATCATGCATGTGGTACATGCAAGTCTTTGTTCTAATGACATCAGAAGTATGGAAATCCACAATCACGAAAAAGTCTGAATACATATATTTAGAAACCATTTTTGCTTCTTATGTGAAATATATGTGACATAACATTTAGCAGATGAAATTATGCTACCAAAATGTTAAATGCTACAATTTTCAGGTATAAATGCCTTGAGAGAGCAATGGTATTGAGGAGGAAGTTTGCAAACATGACAAATTCTGAATACAATATACTAGAATGGAAGGTTTATAAACCTCCATGAGGCAAAGGCAGCGTATGGGACAGCTAACCAGTCATTTTATTTTTCTGCAATGCTTCTACTATATTGATGGGGAATTTTCCTTTCATGTTAACCATGCCCCCCTTAACAAATCTTGCAAAATCACCACTGCTATAATATCTGTTAACATTGTGTGGAAGAAAAGTTGGGAGCAATTTCTTCTTTATAATCCACATAAACGTTTGAATTGTGTGCAATGAACACGGAAATGTAATGTACGATGTATGGTTCTCGTTAAACGATTGACGTAATAACATAGTTTTTTTTAACACGGTAACCACTGAAACAAATTATTGTCATCACGTCCAAGTTAAATTCTGTTTTAGTTGAAAATGCCTTTTGGAAGCGGTGACATTCAGCTGTATACATTTCACGCATAAAATGACTGCGCTTGAGTAAAAAATCGTAGATTGTGCGTTTAAGACAGCCATATTTTAAACGGGGAATTAATTTACTTTATCCTAAATAGCTGAATAATGTTTTTTTTGGCTTAGTTATGTTAATATGAAATAAAAAAAATAGCAGTCCTCACGAACTTAAGCTCTATGTTGCTATCTAGAATATTGATTTGTGAGGCTTATTTTAATGGATTGAGGTACCAAGGAATAAAAAAACACTATAAAGGGCAAACGGTGTTGGAGTTGTGACAACAATAGAAAGAGGTTAAAATTTTGGACCTATTTGTGGTGCACTTTGGAGGCTAACTTACTTTGGGGTCCTTGTAACAGGGGATCTTTGCAAATGGGGTTCAGGCGATAGTTCTTGAAGTAAATTTTATGGTGAAAAACATGTTTTTTCGAGAAGGCAAATATGTGCGGTTTGTCAAAAAAAAATTCTAGATTTGATGGTGATGATTTTGTTAAAAATGTTATATATTCTCATGTGGTTACCTAGTTTTCTTTAAGCAATAATAATATTGATGCTTGCTTGGTTTTGTTAAAAATGTTATATATTATCATGTGGTTACCTGATTTTCTTTAAGCAATAATAATATTGATGCTTGCCTAGTTTTCTTTAAGCAATAATAATATTGATGCTTGCTTGGTTTTGTTAAAAATGTTATATATTTTCATGTGGTTACCTGATTTTCTTTAAGCAATAATAATATTGATCCTTGCTTTGTGGATGTTTCCTTGGCACATTACTAGAGTTTTACCATATAAAATCCTTCTCTTATTGATGCGTTTGATTATTCTATTATTATGTTTTATCTCTATTTATTTTACAAATAGTTTGTATTGTAATATTATATGTTTTTGAAGGAATGAATTGTTAACAAATGGAGACTATTGATTACTATCAACATTGCTAGTCATTTTCCTTGTAATTACTGTCAATATAAATTTTTGTATAAAAATAATTGTAGAAAATTACTTTCCTTAGTGATTTTTATTAACGTGAAAACACATACTGTTTTGATAAAAAATTGAGTTATCTTCAATCAAAGTAGTATGCCCTTCAACATTTTGGTTCACTCTAATATCAATGTTTTAAAAAAGCCAAATCTTTTTCTATTGCATATAAAGTATAAACAAAATTACATGGAGTTTCTTAGTACAAAATTAACAGAATATCATTGAACTCTTAGTACTACTGAGAACAACATTACATAAATTACAATGTATAATAACTATCAAGCATATAAAAAAAAACTTGTTAACAACTAAGGAGACTGGGCCTCATCTTCTTCTTCAACATCATTGGAGTCCAGAGAGACTGAATTGTATCCAATGATCTCATGAGCTCTGCCTCCGAGGTCTGCAACATTCTTTGGTGGATCCTTGTTCTCCTTCCATTGCTCCGACTGTTTCATCTGCTAGATGAATTCAACCATGGTAACATTGAACTCCTCCTTAGTCTTCATGGTGGTATACCCATGAACAATCTCAACTTTATCTATGGTGGTCTTTCCTTCTCTCAGAATTTGAAGAAACTGCTCTCTTTCATCTTAATCACCATGGTGACCTACAATGCAATGTCAAGAAAAATGACTCTTCTATGAGACTCAGTCAGATTCCTGTCCTTTCCTGCAAGCACATCATTATTCCGAGCCTTCCAAATGTTCCATGATATAAAAAAAGATAAGATAGACCAGAAGGTGTTACAAAATTTGCTCCTACTAATGGAACCTGAGATAATATTCATGAAATTAAAGTGAATTTTATAGGAAAGACGAAACACATTCCAAATTTTAGAGGCAAACAAACACTCAAAAAGGACATGTGCCACAAACTCTTGTTGTTTACAGACTGTTGGGGCTGTAAAAATATTGTTTCAAATGGTGTTCTTCCTGCCTTTTCCTGCTAAAATCTTGCCATATTCTTAAACCCTTATTTCCTTCTTAGTCTAAACCCTAAGTCTTCCGTGTGCATGTTATAAATTTGAGCTACTTTTTGAGATCCACTTAAGTCACTTAACCCATGTGTCTAATATTATCATCCGCGGGGCCATTTCTTTTTATCTCCTAAGTCCTAGCGGGGTATGTATTATTTTTTCCCTAAGTCGAATGTCCCAACAATGCTTTATTTCCTCTCAAGTGTCGTGCAAGTCTGTTTTGATCTAACGACAGGCGCAATCCCTTAATCGCAAGATGTGACCACTTTATTCTTCAAGGCTTCATGATAGGTTTCCATGTGTTTGTTTCTAGATGATGGAAAGCCTTTTTCTTTCAAGGCTAGCGGCCAGTATTTTGCACTGTCAGATCTAATTTTATCCCACGGTTGGCGCATTTCCACTGTCTTGAGTTGCAGGGAAGATATCCTTTGCAGCATAGCACTTGAGCGACACATGGAAAGTGGCTATGCTAGTGGGAAGTTAATGTTCTGACAGATCTCTGATAATCCAACGGTTGGCACTTTCCTGTGAATAAAAGATGCACGTTGGATAGCTATTGCGGGTTTACACCTTTGCACCACGTAGCACATAGTGGGACACAGTTTGAGTTTTCAATGAACATAAAGCACGGGCATGATCTTTTCAATCAAACGGCGGGCGTGATCCCGTGATCAACATATGTAGCCTGTTTACTCCTTTACAACATCGCACCTGAGTGACATGTAGAAAGTGGTTAGCGCTGAAAGAAAGATAAGCATCGAGCATGTTGAGTTTGATCTGATGGTTGTCGTGATCTCATAAAGAAAAGACGTGGTGAAGTTATTCATCAAGGCATTGCGACTGTTCACCACGTGGCTTGTTCAAATTATGGGTCCTGCCTGGGGTTAAAGGAAGTTAATGTGCATGCAAATCCTTTTTCATCAAATGGTGGGCGTAAATCCTTAAAGGAAAGATGATCATTATATATCCATCAAGGCAATGTGCTTGATTTCCACGTGTTCAACCTGGTTTGTGGGACCGTCAACTTTCAAAGCCTAAGGGAGTTAATATGCGGTCAGATCTATTTTGATCCCGCGGTGGGTGCTTTCCCTCAAACAAGAGATGCAAGAAGTTTATTAATTAAGGCATTGCTCCTAGCTGACACATGTCTTGATCAGATCGTGGGCCTGAGTTTTTAAAGGCCGATAAAGGTGTTGTAACTTCATTTTGATTGTATGGTTGTCGTAATACCTTAATCAAAAGATGTGCAATTTTTAATCATTACAGGATTGTGCCTGATGGACGCGTGTCTCATTTGGTCAGCGAAAGTCAAGATGGGATTGAAGGTGCTACGTGGAACTTCCAAATGTTATGGGCTTGCGGGCGTATTAAAAAGAGATCGACAATGGTGTTTTAAAGTTAATTTAAAGATTGAATCTGGTTCGTCGATGATGATTGTCGTGCTAGGTGTAGCCATTATATCAGATTTTTTAAATATTTAAATCTTTCCAGAAGGTTTCATGGCAGTGGCTCTGTGATTTTTGTTGCAGAGATGTTAGATGGATCGATCTGATTTTTTGGGTTTAATTTATGAGGCCATAGGGTGCTGAGAGAATAAATATTTGATGGCTGTGGTTTCATTTTTGTCGACTGGTGCTGTTTTAGGGATCTGCATTTATTGACCGAGTTAATATTTTCAGACAAGTGGTTATGCAGATCATATTCTTTTTCAGATCTTTTGAAGAAAGATCAGTCAGTTGGAGAAAGAAGATAAGTGCAAATCAGATTTCAAGAGGGACAAATGTCAAATGGATATTAATTCAAGGGTTTCCTTCTTCTATATATGCCTTTCTTTTCTCTGTTGCGAGGGTTCTAGTTTCTCTAATAGCAGGGCAGGTTCCAAGACTGGTTCCTCTATAGATATTTCCTTTTTTCTTCATATAGGGTGTTCTTGATCTCTTTCTGGTTTCAGAGAAGAGCATGAACTGTAATAGTTCACCTTATGAATGAAACTTTAGTATTGTCATACTGTTATCAATTTGTCTCCATTTTTCTTTCTGAGTCACATAGATTAAGGCATCAAGGGTTTTTTGGTCTTGTCTATTGTAGATCTTCAATAGAGTTATTTAAAGGATAACCGCGATTTGGGATTTGTATTCAGATGTGTATGAGTTGGGGTATCAAGGATATGTTAAACTTGTCTTTTAGTGGATGTTGATTAATGTATTGTCTATTCGAGGGTCTCTTTCAAGGGGAGGGTTAAATACTTTGAATAGGTAGTTGCATATTTGAACACACTGGTGGATCCACAAGTAGAACTTGATTAATAGGGTATATTTGATGTAAGGCATTAGACATATTAGACTATGATGTCTTCTTTTTTCATATTCTCCCTCTTGCAATTTTATGTTTGAATCTGTTGCCTATTGGATAAGGCACTAGTCTATGAGGGATCTGGGGTATTTCAGACGTCCATTAGAGTAAGTCTGAGTAAGTCATATTTATAGGAAGAAGTTAGAGTAAGTCTGGTTTTCAAAAATACTTTATGCAAGTGGGATACTACATAAGACTTGGTAAAAACATTGAAGTATATGTTACCTATAGGTTTTAAAGCTATTCCACAGTTATATATCTGCAAGCTATTGTTTGTCACAAGGGGTTATGTGTGTGTAGATTAGGTATACCCGCTTGAATGATGTGGAGCTCAAAGTGAAGGAGGATTTAATCCTCGTTAATTGGATTTGTCTCTTGTCTCCTTTCTGCTGAGGGTGTTGAGTTTGTGTCCTAGGTTTTTAATCCCACAACTTGGTCTCAAAATCTCATCTAGGAAAGGAGATTGCAAGAAAAAGATCCTACAAATTGGTGACTCTAATGGGGAGGAGTTGTTAAAAGATGTTAAATCATCTTAGAGACTCTGGTATGAATAAGTAAAATCAAATTTTAGTTGAGTCTGCCCAGTGCAAGAAGCTATAGAGTCGTGCTACAAATAAATATTCCTCTTACTTATAAAGTGAGTCAAGGTTTGTTTTTTCTATCATTGCAATATTGTCCAAGTAGTTCAAAGTTCCTAAAAGATACACATAATATCTCACAAGTGGTGAGTGGTGACTCCGAGTTCTCTAATTGTAACAGTGTGCATGTTTGGAGAAAGACTAATCAAAGAGGCGGACTTGCAGTGGAGATGAAGCAGATGTTTGGGCTCCTATGACTGAGAGCATAGTCAGAAGAGGAATCTATATGAGACCCTATTAGGGGTATGTTGTGATTTTCTGGTTTTGAAGAAGGTTAGAGTGGAGTGAAGAGATCTTTGCTGATTCCAACATTTCCTCTGCAAAGAGGTGGCGACTCTACCAAAGTTTTCAAAAGGTGATGTGAAGGTGACTTCAGATCGGTATTTTTGTAGCTGCTACAACACATCCAGGTATTTTATTTTTCAAGGTTATAAAATGTTTCCTTATTAAGTGGTTTAAGCACTAAGAGAAGGAACAAGGTGTGGATAGAGGTTTGCATGCTTCAAGATTAGAATTGTATTTTGCAAAATCAAGTGTCCAAGTAGGTATTAGTTGACATAAATGGACCTAAGAGTCACAAGGTTCCAAGTGGATCCAATGTCTAAATTGGATACTGATCATGAGATGCCTAGAAGAGAAAAGGAAGATGAGATAAGATAAAAGAATATCAAGGTTGATCAATTAAGAAGCCAATTGCTGAACCAACAGGTAATAAAATATGTTGAAGAACCTAAGAGGGTTGAAGAGGAAGCAATAGTGTTTTAAAGAAAAATGGTAGGAAGGAGGAGGATCAAATCAGTGTACTTGTTTTATGAAAAGTTTTCTAAAGAATATGATGAGCTTCTAAGGGGTGTTGAGGATTTTCTAGAGTCTACATATATTGGTTTGTTTTTGGAACTTTGTTTATCTGAATCAATTGATTGGCCAACCTCCTTGAAGGAAACACATATTGAGCATACGAGGAAGTGGATAAATAACATTGATGACCCTGAATCTGAGGTTACACATGAGGTTGTGCCAAATGATACTGATATTAAGAATGATGGAAACCAATATGATAGAGAAGTGTCCAGTGTGGGTGCTCTCTCTCGTAATCATGAAAGTGATGCTCTTTCTCAGTATGATGCAGAGGATATGTGTGGTGAGAGTAATGGATATGAAAGTTATATTGATGGTTCTATAAGGGATGATCTCTCTTATGAAATTGATTATTACTCTAAGCAGGTAAGAACAAATACCTATGACGAACAAGAAGATCATATTATTTTAGATGTAGGTTGCTGTTTTGATGATTCAAATGAACCTCAGAGTGTTGATGAAGGGATGTGCATTCCTTTATCAGGTTATGTATGTGATGATGAATCCGGTGATTTTTTAGTTTTAAATCAGAAAGATGATAATTAAATGAATATTAATCCATTAGGTACTCATGTCCATAATGATGAAATAAATGAAAATGATGCTTGTGACTACATATCAGAAGTGGGTGAAAGTGATGACAATGATTCACTTCATAGTGAACAAATTTGTGAGTTCCTGACTTGTGAATATCTAAGATATTCAGGGAGGGATAGCTCTGAGTTCTTACATCCAACACACATTGAGTTTGACAAAGAGTGTATATCAGATGATCAAGATTTTGACATGTGTGTTTCTGATTCCCCTTGTGCTTTTGTGTCACTAGGCCATAATGAAATTAAATATGGCATATCGGATGATGAAAGCATCTATGCATTTTCAGATTCAAAGGATGAAGAAGCTCCTGGCATGATGTTGAGTACTGATTGGGATAATTATGTGGATTGTGAATCTGTTTCAGATTCTAAATCATTCATCGAACCATTGTAGGATGGTCTTTCAATTACTAAAAGTATGCGAGTACATGATGAATGTATTAATTTGCGCTCTCCCTCCAACATACAGGATAATGGTTTGTATAAGGTCTATAATTTGCAAGTAATTTCTTCTGAGAACTCTGATATGGGTATGCAAACCAGTGAAAAAATAAGTTTTGATGACTCTGTTGGCAAGTAATGCATTTTTGAGTGATATGGGACACTTGAGGGTTGTCATTTATGGAAAAAAATCTAGTATGATGGTCACTTGGAGTTGTTTAAAGTTTTGGAGATGTAGATTGGAAAATGATTAAGTACAGTGAACATAAATACAAAGTATAACAATACTATTTTGGATAACGAAGATAGTATATAATGAATGATGAAATGCGAGCTTAGATGAAGACATTTTGGGGTATGTATTACCTTATGTTAAGGTAGCTTGAGTTTTGGTGTTGATTGCAGTGAGTTACAATGTTTTGAAGACATGTGAAGACATAGTAACATAGATACAGGGTAGATGAACAGTCATAATGATTAAGGGAGTATGGCATTGAATCCAATCGTGCTAAGTTGGATTGGGATTGTGGATTACCTATGCTTTAGTAGTATAAGGTCACTGACCTTGTATTTACTCTTTGCATAAGTATTAATTCTATTTTGTAATGTATTAGAGATTCGACTGGATTTTATA
>MU227244.1:10907004-10938324 GCA_018584345.1 Thuja plicata | reverse complement strand
ACACTCGCATCGCTCATCTTTGCAACCCCTAAAAATGCTTATATCATGCGCTTCACTTTTTAGGGCTACTCCTAACGATAACCGTATTAGGGTTTTTACCATTCTCCGAGAAAATAGGAAACCCAAATTTTTTTTCCACGATTGGGGAAGAGTGTACAGTACTCACATTTATCAGTTGCCACATGTCTTCACCTGTCATTGAATCTTCCTAACATAGCTCTTACGTGTCATAGGAATTCGTCATAACCGTTTTAGCCATGATCTCCTTACACACAATTCAAGATGCCGACATATCAACATTATTTGCAAGAAATACATTTTACAAAACAAATAATAAGAATAGGAATTATCCAAGGTTGAGACACCTTATTCCTAACAAAGATGTCCTAACAGGAGAAAATATGATAGAAGTAATGACATGTAATTTGAAAAGAAGGTTGACAGAGGTGATTACAGAAGCAACTGACAATCAGAAAGAAGAGATACCCAAGACTACAAGGATAAAGGAAAGAAGGCTAATTACCTAGCTAAATGTAAAGATGAAGATACTAACACCGAATCTGATGAAGACATGGAGATGGTGTTTGTGGCAGTAAAAGATGATTCAGATGAAGATGAAGAAAGGTATGTAGAAAATTTACTCATATCTAAAGTTTGTAAAAATGATGTCTGGATCATAGATAGTGGCTATACTCACCATATGACCGGTGACAAACAAAATTTTGAGACTTTTGAATACTATAATGATGGTTCAGTAAGAATGGGTAATGATGCACCTTGTCCAATTGAAGGTAAATGAACTATAATGTTGAATAACTTGATAAAATGTGAAAATGCTTATTGGGTGAAAGAATTGAATTATAATCTATTGAGTGTTTCTCAGTTGAATAATTTAGGTCACAGAGTAGCATTTGAAAATAAGAAGGCAAAGATCTTCAATAAATCATGAATTCGGATTGGTACCAGTGAGCAAATAAAAGGTAACTTATTCTATCTGAATGATACTGACACCACTTGCTTAATGGTTAGAAACGAAGACATATGGTTATGACATAAAAGATTGTGTCATGTAAACTTTGACAACATGATAAAGATAAGCAAAAAGAGAAATGTAAGAGGCTTACCGACGATGATTAAGCCATACAATATCATGTGCAAAAATTGTCAAAAAGGTAAGATGAAAAAGTGTAGTTTCAAAATAAAAAACCATACATTTGATGCCATTGTAGAATTAGTCCATACTGATCTATGTGGACCCATGAGGACAGAGATTTATTATAGTGATAGATATTTTATTCTCTTTGTTGATGATTACTCTAGAATGATGAAAATAATGTTTATAAGAGATAAATCAGAAGCATTCAAGATGTTTAAATGGTACAAAGCAATGGTAGAAAAAAAAAGTGGTAAAGAATTGAAATGCTAAAGATCAGATAGAGGAGGGGAATTCATTTAAGATGAATTCACTAACTTTTGCAATGAGCATGGAATCAAAAGATAGGTCTTTGCACCGAGAACACCACAACAAAATAGAATTGATGAAAGAAGGAACAAATCCATTGTTGATTGTGCAAGGACACTGATGATAGAGAAAGGCATCACCCAAATCTTCTGGAGGGAAGCTGTCAGTACTATTTTTTACACATTGAATAGAGTACAATTGAGGAAAGACACCAAGAAGACACCCTATGAGCTATGGTATGGTTACACACCCAATGTAAGTTACTTCAAAATTTTTGGTAGTTAATGTTATATCTTAAAAGATGATAGAAATGGAAAGCTTGACTCCAAAAGTGATGAAGGAATATTTCTAGGGTATTCCACCAAGAGCAAGGCTTATACATGTCTCAATAAAGGCTCTAACAAAATTGCTGAAAGTGCAAATGTAAAGATAGATGAATTTGCAGAGAAGAATGAAAAGGAAAGCACAAAAGAACCAGAGGACTACAATAGGTTTGTTTACAATGAAGAACCTGACACTCTACTCGAGAAAAAATGTATAGCTCACGAGCAACAAAATATTACACCCAAGCATCAGGCTACAAATACCGAAAATCAGGATATTGCTCAAAATGATGTGCCAAGCGATGGAGATCAGAATAAAGGAAAAAATGATGATCAAGATGATAGACAAAGAATTAAACTTGTACTTTCCAGATATGTCAGAAGGAACCATCCATAGAACTAGATCATTGGAGACAAGAAGGATGGTATGAGAACCAGAAGTAAGTCTCTAAACACAAGATGTCTAATTTGTGATTTTGAGCCAAAATCTGTCAATGCTACACTTGATAATGATGAATGGATTACTGCTATGAATGAGGAAATTGAGAAGATTGAGAAAAACAAGACATGGACACTTGTACCAAGGCCAGATGACAAGAATATCATCGGTACAAAATGGATATTCAAGAATAAACTGAATGAGAATGGAGAAGTCACCAGAAAAAAAGCAAGAATAGTATGCAAGGGGTATGCACAAGAAGAAGGGATTGAATATGGAGAAACCTTCGCACCCTTGCTAGGATGGAAGGAGTGAGAATATTACTTGCTTATGTTGCATGTAAAGGATTCAAGGTATATCAAATGGATGTCAAGTTTGCATTCCTAAATGGGATACTTGAGGAAGAGCTATACATTGAGCAACTAGAAGGGTTTGTTGATCTAGACAAGAGGAACATGGTATATATATTACACAAAGCCTTGTATGGATTTAAACAAGCACCTCGAGCCTAGTATGAAAGAATTCATTCCTATCTCATAAGTATTGGATTTGTAAGAACTAGTGAAAACAATAATCTTTTTTTTTGAAAGAAGATACTAATGCTAACATTTTGATTGCTGAAATATTTGTTGATGACATCATATTTGATGGCAATGATATGCTATGCAAATTATTTTCAATTGAAATGAGCAAAGAGTTTGAGATGTCTATGTTTGGAGAGATCAAGTTATTTCTTGGTCTATAGATCATGCAACAAGATGAAGGCATTTTCATTACACTATCCAAATACATCAAGGAAGTGCTAAAAATATTCAAGATGGAAGATTCCAAACCTGTTGGAACACCGATGTCAACTGGATGTAAGCTGAAAAAGGAGGACAAGTCACCTGAGGTAAATCAGACTTTGTACAGAGCTACGATTGGAAAATTCATGTATGTTGTACATACTAGACCATATATTGCACATGTAGTAGGAATAGTTTCAATATTTTCTGCTAATCCCAGGGAATCACATATGATTGCTGTGAAAAGAATCCTAAGATATCTAAAGAATACCGAGAAATATGGCTTATGGTATAGAAGAGAAGGCAAATTTGAACTTAAGGTCTTTACCGATGCTGATTGGGCTGGAAATATTGATGACTAAAAGAGCACAACTGGAGGAGCTTTCTTTATGGGTGATAGACTTGTCACATGGATAAAAAAGAAGCAAGGATGAATCTCTCAGTCTACTACAGAAGTAGAGTATGTTGTTGCTGCTACAAACTGCTCAAATATTGCATGGATCAAACAGTTACTGGAAGGTATGCATATGAAAATTCTTGAACCAGTAATTATCTATTGTTATAATACCAGTGCAATAAACATTTCCAAGAATCCAGTCATGCATGCTAAGATAAAGCATATTGCTATCAAGTATCATTATTTGAGAGAACAAGTTTAAGAAAAAGAGGTGATACTTAAGTATGTTCAATAAAAGGAACAATTAGCTAATATCTTCACCAAGCCACTACCCAAGGATGCATTTGAGTACTTGAGAAAAATACTAGGGGCCAGACCCTTGTCTACTGGTTAGTAAGATGAGTAGAAGGCTGCATCAACCTACATATTATCACAATATCATTCATTTTGGTGCAAGAAGAGAAATGGAATTTAAAGATACATCTATACACAATAAGGTATTTACCTACTCCAAGCACCAGAGTTGTTGTATTGCTGATGGATTGGGAAATTCAAGGAGTATATTATCAATAGAAAGGATTTGTTTGGAATTACAGTCAAATATTTATTTGGCATTGCTGTCAAAGGGAGCGTTATATCCATTATGACATTAAAGAGAGATTATATCAATCACATTATCCAAAGGGAGAGATATTGTAACCAGAAAGGAAGAGTACATACAAAGGGAGAGAATTACTGACAAGAGACATCAAAAGAAAAGAGAATAGTGAAAGGGAGAGAGTTTGACACAGGAAAAGAAGACATCACGTCAAAGGAAGAAAGATTATACATCTATCCAGTGAAGGGATTGAAGACAGAGAGAAAGTTGCAAGAATCAAATCTAAGCTCTCATAAAGCTTACCGAGGACTAGATATTTGTATCGGTTATAGTACATAAGATTGGTAGTTTGATGAACTTCAACTGTTATATTTCATATTGTACTGGTAGTAATATAGTGTGATAATGTAGTGTGTTTCCATCAATGCCAAAGGGAGAGATTGATGAACTATAACTGATTGAATGTTTGAAGATGTTAAGTTGATGATCACCAAGACATAGAAAGTTAATGATAGACATTAAATCAGTTAATGTATTGTATTGTCATTGATGTCAAGTTGATATAATCTATATGGTCATGGACATATTGCTAAAGACTTCAAAGAACAAATGAATCAAGGGATATGCTATCATTAATGTATATAAGTCAAGTATTCCCAAATTGACTGTATAC
Source organism: Thuja plicata (assembly GCA_018584345.1). NCBI lineage: Eukaryota > Viridiplantae > Streptophyta > Pinopsida > Cupressales > Cupressaceae > Thuja > Thuja plicata. The sequence goes on along the minus strand of MU227244.1, from coordinate 10,933,647 downwards.
ACCGATGAAGTGCACACCAACGGACTGAGTAAGAAAGCAAAGTCACAGTGTTACCCGACGAGAAAATGCACAACATTACCGACGAGAAAAGTCATAGTGTTGCCCGATGAGAAAAGCACAGTGTAACCCGAGGGACAGAGATCTCAAAGACAACTGAAGTCACACCAACGGAACAATCATTTGTCACTGATGACTAACTAAAGTATTGACCGACAGAATAGAGAGTTCAAAAATGACAAAATGCTTAGCTTTCAAGAGCTAAATATAGACTTAACTGATACTTATCATTGTTTTAATTGACAAGATAAAGCCAAATATAAGTAAAGGATTTAAAGTTGTTTTGTCTAGTTGGAAAGAAGATCACTACGAGATAAAAAATGGAGTTTTGCTTTAAATCTAATTGGCGAGAATTATGGATCACGCCAAGATCAAGAAAGCCAAGAAACAATGAATCATGTCTATATAAGAGACAAGCTTATTCAATATGAATAAGGGGAGTGACAAGAGAATAGATGCTGAAGAGATTCTGAAGGAGAAGAAAGTCTTCATTTCTAGACCTAATCAATCAAGCTAAGGAAAGAGCTAAATTCTGCTGACACCGATGAACAGTGATACAACATCACAGAGAAGAACAATGTGGAGAAAATGTAATGAATTGATAACATTGATCAGAAAGGTAATGCACTTATAATAGATCTACAATTCAAGTTGTATATGTGAATAGATCAATTTAATGTTTCAGTTTAACCACTGAGGCATCAAGTCTCTTAACCAAGTCAGACTTAAAAGTCTTTTCTAATTGAGATACATCCCAAGGAGTATCAAAAATTTTGATCATACAAAGTAGCATTGGATATACCCGATACCTATTGACAGGCCGAGTGAGTGTTTGATCAAGGATGGTAGCATTAGATGCCAGATACTAAGTGACAAACTATCTATTTAAATCCTCTAACAAGGTCACACCTACCAGTGTGTTTGTAACCTTTAACAGGGTTGGCTCTTAATTGAGCTCACTTCAGAAGAGTGAAAATTTGGGGTACTAGTCCCAGTGGTTTTTTCCCTTAACAAGGTTTTCACGTTAAAAATCCATGTGTTAATGTGTCTATGAGTCATTACTTTAGTGTTTTTCATTTCACATAAGTAAATATGGATTGATCGATATACACTAGTTATTTACTGTGTTTCAGTAAATAGAAAGACTACTTATCGGTAAATATATAGTAGAAGGTTTTACAAAGTGTTTCGACAAGTAGAAAATTTGATATAAGTATTTCAAGGCATTCATCTTACAGGACTAAAGATAACTAGAGGTATAATTTTGTGGTTCTAAGTTTAAAGGGTTGATTTAAGGATTAATTTTTGAGGCCACTAATTCACTCCCCCCTCTCAGTTATTACTAATAGGAAGATGAAGTGATTAGAGAACAAGCAATTGAAGGCATGTTGCCTATTGTATCTGTTAAGAGATGGAGAGGATATTGAGTAAACTTAAACCCTTATTGAGAACCAAGATAAGATTAGTAATGATAATGGGAAGGAGATATGATGAAGTAACTGAGGAGACACAGAAAGATATAGAAAAAGGTATTAATGGAAACTAAAATTGAGGACATCTCACCACTTAAGGCTCCTAAGCCAAAATATATTGAGAAAGGTGAATCATCAAAGAGATCTAAAATAAACCTTGCTAAATTATTAAGAAAAGATGTTAGTCAGTATGTAAGCACTGTAAAAAAATCAAATTTCTATGTTTATGGTGTGCCTATGTTATTGGACACTTCACCGGATGTGAATTATCCCTTTGTGAAGGATACAAACATTGAAGGAATCAATGACAAGGATGTGATAGAGAAGGAAAAATAGAAGGAAAATATTGATGAAACAATGGAAGATATAGTGAATAAGGTTGAAGTGAAATAAGAAACTATTACATATGATTCTTCACCTTTATTGTTGGCAAGTGGAGACAAGGCTTTGAGCACTGATGTTGAGGACATGGATGTGGATGAGTTGACAAAGTTATCCTACATCAAATTTTCTAAAGCTAAAGAAATATCTGAGCAAAAAGAAGAGAAGAAGGCTAAGGCAATATCAAGAGCAGTTGACACTTTGAAAAAACTACTTCCAGCACCTATTGTTTTTCAAGGAAAATTTGATGCACAAAATTTGAACAAGGAACTAGATGAATTTGACAGTCAGTATGAATCATTAGAGAAGATCTCTGAAGAGAAGGCTGAGAAGAAATATCTCGCGAAGAAATTGGAGGAAGTGTGCAAGTCTATTTCATGGGACTTGGGCATACTGAACAAGACTACATCTAAGGCTAAAAGCTGTGTCACACAAGGAAGGAAGTTATACAGTTACTGTATCAACCCTATTAAACATATCAAGAACATTGAGGACATAATAGTGAAGGATAGAAATACTTTGGATAAGTTGATGGAAAGTTGTGAGATCTCCTCACAATCTGTATTGGAGATGGACAAAGAGGTATCCAAGATTTTGGACAAACTAAGTGTACTTGATACAGAAAGAGGGAGAGTTATGGAAAGGTTTGTTTTGTTGAAGAGTTTAATCATTCCCAACCTATTGATGACATTAATTTTCCATTAGTATGCAAACAACACTTTCGGTAAGCATACACCGAAAGACAAAACAAAGAGAAAACCAAAAATCAGATATAAAGAGATCACTAAAAATGACTAAGTACAGAGATAAAGAGATCACTAAAAATGACTAAGTACAGAGAGAACCGACAACACAACTTTGTATGTACATCGAAAATATAAAGTTAGAAGGATAAAGAGGAACCCGACAGAGGAACCTGACATTCAGGACATAGTGCAAACTGAGAGACAGTTAAAAAGAAAACCGAGAGAACAAAAATGAAAGACAATCAAGTGATTTCAGAGCATAACCAACCGACAGAAACTGAGAGTCAGTTGTAGCCCGTAAAAAGTGGATTTGTCTTCCACGTTAGATAAAGTAGTCTTATTATATTTATAGAATATTGAATTGTTTTTAAAACCATTTCTTTAGGGATAAGAAACTATTAGTAATAACTGAGAGGGGAGGGGGGGGGGGGGAATCAGTGGCCTCNGTAATAACTGAGAGGGGAGGGGGGGGGGGTGAATCAGTGGCCTCAAAATTTATCCTTCAACTATGTACCACCAATCAAATAAACCTTAGATTATTAAGTCCCTACAAGATGCATGCCATAAAATACTTATAATGATTAACTGTCTGTCAGTTTTCCTTATCTCTCCTTATTCTCCTTGATTACTAATAAGCAGTAAAACTATTTACCGAAACTCACTAAATAAGTAGAGTATACCGATCAACCCAGAAATGCATATGTGAAATGTAAAATAGTAAAGTAATAAACCACACACACATAACACATGTATTTTAACGTGAAAACCCTGTTAAGGGAAAAATCCACTGGGACCTGTACCCTAAATTTTCACTCTTTTGAAGTGAGCCCTGTTAGGAGCCAACCTATTAAAGGTTACAAACACACTGTTAGGTGTGACCTTGTTAGAGGATTTTATACATAGAGGTTGTCACTTAGTATTGGGAATCTATTGCTACCATCCTTGAATCAACCTCTTTCTTAGACTGTCAATAGGTATCGGGCAAGTCCAATGCTACTTTCATGAATCAACCTTTTTGGCACTCCTTGGGATGTACCTCAATATATAGAAGACTATTAAGTCCTGCTCGGTTAAGAGAATTGATGCTTCAATGGTTAAAATGAAACATAATGACCTGTTTCTAATGCAACTTGAATTACAGATTTTTAGATCTATTTAAGTACATTACCTCTTTGATCAATGTATCAATTCAATTCTTTGTGCTTCATACTTTCTACTCTGTGATGCTGTGCTTCACTGTTCGTCGGTGTCTACAAAATTCTTTAGCTCTCCTTCAACTTGATTGATCAAGACTGTATGAAGTTCTTCTTCATCAGTTTCTCTTCAACATCCTCTTTCTATTCACTCCCCTTCCATGCATACGAAAATGAATTAAGCTTGTCTCTTATATAGACATGATATTCATTGATTCTTGATTCTTGATTCATGGCGTGAAAAACAATCCAACCAATTTGATTTATAGCATAACTTCTGATTTATCTCACAGTTATCTTCTTGCCAACTGTAAAAATATTCTTTAAATCAATTACTTAACTCTAGTCGAATAAAAAAAAGAAAACAACTAGTTAAGTCTATCTTTAGCTCTTGCCAGCTAGATATTTTGTCATTTTCTAAACTCTCTATTCTGTCGGTCAACTCTTTAGTTAGTTGTCAGTGACAAATGCCAGTTCTGTTAGTGTGACTCCAGTTAGCTTCAGGATCTCTGTCCATCAGGCATCATTGGATTTTACTCATCGGGCAACTCTATTTTTAGCTCATCAGGCATCCTTTGGTTTTGCTTCGTCAGGAAACACTATCTTCTACTCATCGGGTATCACTGTGACTTTTCTCTTTTGCTTTTACCGATGGTGTGCACTTCGTAGGTGTTGTCTGTCACTTGGTGAATACTTGACATTTATGCATTACTAAAAGCATAACCTTTGTTCTTTTTATTCTCTAAAGTCTTTGGAATTATGTACATGATCATACAAATAATATCAAGTTGAAATCAATGACAATACAAACCATTAATTGATTTAATGTATTATATTATCTTCAACTTAACATTATCAAACATTCAATCAGTTACATGTCATCAATCTCTCCCTTTGGCATTGATGGCAACATAATATATTATCACACTATACTATTTCTAATACAATATGAAATACAACAGTTGAGATTCATCAAACTACCAATCATTTTGTTCTGTCAACTGATAAATGTCTGATCATCAGTAAGCTCTGTTTTAGCTTAGATTTGATTCTTGCAGCTTTTTAGTCTTCTAATGTGTTGATTCCTTTGCTTGTGTCAATTTCTCTCCTTTGCTTGTTCTCTCTTTTATGATGTCTTTTCAACAAGTCTCCCTTTGTATAAACTTTCAAACAATTTTTCTCTCCCTAAGGATATAATCTCTCCCAGTTGGAGTAATCTGATAATGGCTAATCTTTCTCATAAGAATGTGATAATATGGATAATCTCTCTTCCTTTGACAACAATTCCAAACAAATATTTTATAAATATCTAACATTCATATCAAACAATCTTTTCTCTCCATCCATAATATATTCCTTGAATTTACCTTATCCATCAGCAATACATTAATATGCTCTGGTGCTCGGTTCTGATATATACCTCTCTGTATATAGATGTATCTTTGAAGTTTATCTTTTTGCTTGCATCAACATGAATGGTATTCTAATAATACGTAGGCTGATGCAACCTTCAGTATTTTACTGACTGGTAGACAAGGGTTTGATCCCTAGCCTCTTTCTCAAGTACTCAAACATATCCTTGGGTAGTGGCTTGGTGAAGATATCAGCTAATTATTCTTTTGATTGCACATACTCAAGTATCACCTCTTTTTCTTGAACTTGTTCTCTTAAATAATGATACTTGATTGCAATGTGTTTAGTCTTGGAATGCATGAATGGATTCTTGGAAATGTTTATTGCACTGGTGTTATCACAATAGATAATCACTGGTTCTGAGATCTTCATATGCATACCTTCCAGCAACTGTTTGATCCATGCAATATTTGAGCAATTTGCAGCAGCAACAACATATTCTGCTTCTGCAGTAGATTGAGAGATGCATCCCTACTTCTTGCTAATCCATGTGACAAGTCTGTCACCCATAAATAATGCTCCTCCAGTTGTGCTCTTTCGGTCATCAAGATTTCCAACCCAATCAGCGTCAGTAAACACCTTAAGTTCAAATTTTCCTTCTCTTCTATACCATAAGCCAAATTCCTCAGTATTCTTCAGATATCATAAAATTCTTTTCACAACAGTCATATGTGATTCCCTGGGATTAGCAAAAAATCTAGCAACAATTCATACTGTGTGTGCAATATCTGGTCTAGTGTGTACAACATACATGAGTTTTCCAATCATTGATCTGTAAAAAGTCTAATTTACCTCTGTTGTCTTGTCTTCCTTTTTCAACTTACATCTAGTAGTCATCGGTGTTCCAACTGGTTTGGAATCTTCCATCTTGAATATTTTAAGGACCTCTTTGATGTATTTGGACTGTGTATTGAAAATACCTTCACTTTGTTGAATGATCTGTAGACCAAGAAAGAACTTTATCTCTCCAAACATAGACATCATGAGCTCTTTGCTCATCTCATCAGCAAATGATTTTCATAGCATATCATTGCCTCCAAATATGATGTCATCAACAAATATTTCAACAATCAAGGTGTTAGCATCAATATCTTCCTTCAAATAAAGATTACTGTTTTCACTAGTCCTTACAAATCCAATACTTATTAGATAGGAATGAAGTCACTCATACCAGGCTCTTGGAGCTTGTTTCAATCCATACAAGGCTTTGTGAAGTCTACATATCATGTTTCTCTTGTCTGGATCGATAAACCCTTCTGGTTGTTCAATGTATACCTCTTCTTCAAGTATTCCATTTAGGAATGCTGACTTGACATCCATTTGATATACTTTGAATCCTTTATATGTAGCATAAGCAAGTAGTATTCTTACTCCTTCTAGCCTAGCAATGGGCGCAAAGGTTTCTCCATAGTCTATACCTTCCTCTTGTGCATACCCTTTGTATACTAGCCTTGCTTTGTTCCTTGTGACTTCTCCATCATCGTTCAACTTATTCCTGAATATCCATTTTGTACCAATGACATTCTTGTCATATGGTCTTGGCACAAGTGACCATGTTTTGTTCTTCTCAATTTTCTCAATCTCATCATTCATAACACTTATCCATTCCTCATTATCTAGTGCAACATTGACAGATTTTGGCTCAAACTCACAAATTAAAAAATTTGAGTTTAAAGACTTACTTCTTGTTCTTGTACCATCTTTCTTATCTCCTATGATTTGGATCTCTGGATGGTTCCTTCTTACATATATTGAAAGTACAGGTACATCTCTTTGTATATCAACTTGATCATCATTTTGATCTTCATTCTATTTTTCATTACCTTGCACATTATCTTGATCATTATCCTGATCGTCAGTAACATCAGTTTGACCGTCGGTTGCAACATTCTGTTGTTATGGAATTAAGCACTGTTGCTCGGGCAGAGTGTTGGGTTCTTCACAATATACAAATTTGTATTATTCCTCTAGTTATTTTGTGCTTTCTAGCTCATTCTTTTCTGCAAATTCATCAATATTTACATTTGCTGTTTCAACTATTTTGTTAGAGGCCTTGATGAGACATTTAAAAGCTTTGCTTTTGGTAGAATACACCAGAAAAATACCTTCATCACTTTTAGTGTCAAGCTTTCCATTTCTATCATCCTTTAAGACATAACATTGACTACCAAATATTTTGAAGTAACTTACATTGGGTGTTTACCATACCATAGCTCATAAGGTGTCTTCTTTATGTCCTTTAATTGTACTCTGTTAAGTGTATAGACAGCAGTGCTGACAGATTCCCTCCAGAAGATTTGGGTGATGCCTTTCTCTATCATCAACGTTCTTGCACAATCAACTAATGATCTGTTCCTTCTCTCAGCAATCCCATTTTGCTGTGGTGTTCTTGGTGTAGAAACCTATCTTTTTATACCATGCTCATTACAGAAATTAGTGAATTCATCTGATATAAATTCTCCCCCTCTATCTGATCTCAAACATTTCAAATCCTTACCACTTTATTTTTTCTACCATAGCCTTATACCATTTAAACATCTTGAATGCTTCATATTTATCTTTTAGAAATATAACTTTCATCATTCTAGAGTAATCATCAACAAAGAGAATAAAATATCTATCTCCATAATAGCTCTTTGTCCTCATAGGTCCACATAAATCAGTGTGGACTAATTCTAGAATATCATCAGATGTATGGGTTTTACTTTTGAAACTTGACTTTGTCATTTTACCTTTTTGACAATTTTTGCACATGATGTTGTCTGACTTTGTCATCGTCGGCAAGCCTCTTACATTTCTTCTTTTTCTTATTTTCATCATGTTGTCAAAATTCACATGAAACAATCTTTTGTGCCACAACCATATGTATTTGTTTCTAGTCATTAAGCAAGTGGTGTTAGTATCATTCAGATAGAATAAGTTACCTTTAGTCTGTTCACTGGTACCTATCACTTTTCCTAATTCATTGAAGATCTTTGCCTTCTTGTTCTCAAATGCTACTCTGTGATCTGAATTATTCAGCTGAGAAACACTCAACAAATTATAATTCAATCCTTTTACCCAATTAGCATTTTCACATTTAATCAGGTTATTCAGCATTATTGTTCCTTTACCTTCAGCTGGACAAGGTGTATCATTACCCATTCTTACTGTACCACCATTATAATACTCAAAAGTGTTGAAATTTTCTTTGTCACCGGTCATGTGGTGAGTGCAACCACTATCTATAATCTAGATGTCATTCTTGCTAACATTATATATGAGTGCAGTTTCTACATACCTTTCATCTTCATCTGAATCATCCTTCACAGCTACAAATACCATCTCGATGTCTTCATCAGGTTTGGTGTTAGTATCTTCATCTTTGCAAGTATCTAGGTAGCTAGCCTTCTTTCCTTTGTCCTTGTAGTCTTGGGTATCTCTTCTTTCTGATTGTCGGTAACCTCTATAATTTTTGTTATCACCTCTTTCTGATTTCTTCTCAAAAGATCTATCATTACTTTTGTCATCTTTTCTTCTGTTAGGAAATATTGTAGCAAAGTGTCCAATCTCTTTACAATTAAAGAATACAAGTGGTAACTTGCCTTTGTATTTACCTTTGCCTCTCTGCATTCTTCTATCCATAAGTGCTTCTATTTCATCTAGATCTTTTTCTTCACTTTCACTTTCATTGTCTCTTATAGATGAGTGTCTATGACTTGATTTTCTTATTTTCATAGAAGACTTAAATGCATACTCTAAGTTTGGTAAGACACTATTGTCAAAGTTATTCATCTCAAATGAAATTAGTCTACCAATTAAACTATCAAGAGTAACTATATTGTTTGCTACTGCTCTTATTTCTTGAATGGCAGAAACTCTAATAGCATATACAAGCAATAAGGTTCTCAAGATTTTACTTACCACTGTGTCCTCTTCAAGTGTACCTGCAACACCTAATATAGCATTGAATACTTCTTTTATTCTTGTACTGTACTGTGTGATGTTTTCTCCTTCTTTCATTCTGAGATCATCAAACTTTCCTCTAAGGCTTTTTGCCTTGGCTCTTAGAACATTTGTATCACCTCCATGTACAAGCTTCAGTTTGTCCCACATCTTCTTTGTAGTTTTGCAATCCTTGACATCTTCAAATTCAGCATCAGAGAGTGAGGGAGAAATCTCTATAACCATGCATTTATGCTCATGCTTCTCTCTCAGTACTCCTGTAGGAAACACATATTCAGTATCTAGGAATTGAGTAACATCATTACCAATACCTGATAAGTGGAGTCTTATCCTACTTTTCCATGAAGAAAAGTTGTCTTTTTCAACTTGGGTACATCTCGTCTGTTCATCTTGTGATCCTGACTTAGGTCTTGAAACCTTCCTTCTAAGCACACAAGCTCTGATACCAATTGTTTGTAATAACTGAGAGGGGGGGGGGTGGTGAATCAGTGGCCTCAAAATTTATCTTTAACTATGTAACACCAATCAAATAAACCTCTGATTATTAAGTCCCTACAAGATGCATACCATGAAATAATTATAATGATTAACTGTCTGTCAATTTTCCTTGTCTGTCCTTATTCTCCTTGATTACTAATAAACAGTAAAACTATTTATCGAAACTCAGTAAATAAGCAGAGTATACCGATCAACCCAGAAATGCATATGTGAAATGTAAAATAGTAAATTAATAAACCACACACACATAACACATGGATTTTAATGTGGAAAACCTGTTAAGGGAAGAAACTATTGGGATTGCTACCCCAAATTTTTACTCTTTTTAAGTGAGCCTTGTTAGGAGCCAACCTTTTTAAAGGTTAAAAACACATTGTTAGGTGTGACCTTGTTAGAGGATTTTATACATAGAGGTTGTCACTTAGTATCGGACATCTATTTCTACCATCCTTGAATCAGCCTCCTTCTTAGACTATCAATAGGTATTGGGCAAATCCAATGCTAATTTCATGAATCAACCTTTTTGGCACTCCTTGGGATGTACCTCAATATATAGAAGACTGTTAAGTCTTGCTTGGTTAAGAGACTTGATGCTTCAATGGTTAAACTGAAACATAATGACCTATTTCTAATGCAACTTGAATTGCATATTTTCAGATCTATTTAAGTACATTACCTCTATGATCAATGTATTAATTCAATTCTTTATGCTCCACACTTTCTGCTCTGTGATGCTGTGCTTCACTGTTCGTCGGTGTCTGCAAAATTCTTTAGCTCTCCTTCAGCTTGATTGATCATGACTGTATGAATTTCTTCTTCATCAATTTCTCTTCAACATCCTCTTTTTATTCACTCCCCTTCCATGCATACGGAAATGAATTAAGCTTGTCTCTTATATAGACATGATATTCATTGATTCTTGATTCTTGGCATGAAAAACAATCCAACCAATTTGATTTAAAGCATAACTCCTAGTTTATCTCGCAGTTATCTTCTTGCCAACTGTACAAATCTTCTTTAAATCAATTACTTAACTCTGGTCGAATAAAACAAAGAAAACAACCAGTTAAGTCTATCTTTAGCTCTTGCCAGCTAGATATTTTGTCATTTTCTGAACTCTCTATTCCGTCGGTCAACTCTGCAATTAGTTGTCGGTGACAACTGCTAGTTTCATCGATGTGACTTTGGTTAGCTTTGAGATCTCTGTTTGTCAGGCATCATTGGATTTTACTCATCGGGCAACTCTATTTTCAGCTCGTCGGGTATCCTATGGTTTTGCTTCATCGGGCAACACTATCTTCTGCTCGTCGAGTATCACTGTGACTTTTCTCTTTTGCTTTTACCGATGGTGTGCACTCCGTCAGTTTTGTCTGTCACTTGGTGAATATTTGACATTTATGTATTGCTGAAAGCATAACCTTTGTTCCATTGATTCTCTAAAGTCTTTGGAATTATGTACATGACCGTACATATGATATCAAGTTGACATCAATGACAATACAAACCATTAACTGATTTCATGCCTTGCATTATCTTCAACTTAACATTATCAAACATTCAATCAGTTACATGTCATTAGAAACATGAATGTAAGTGCTTTAATCAGTCTAACTGATTTAAAACACATAGACTAGGAGATTAAGGAAAATTTGTAAACCTAATCTTAGAGTTAACATTGTTTTTCGTGAAAATTGATGATGTCAATCCATCTTATAAATAAATGATGCAATCATTAATTATACATGATGTCAATATATAAGAGAGGATGAATGAATCCTACGAGCACATCTATGGGTCAGATAGAAAGTTTCAAGAACTAGAACAACAAAAGGTGAATTTGGTTAGCAAGAACCAAGAACATAGGCTATCGAGAATCATAGGTATTATTCAATCACATTAGGTGATAATATTATTCATGTAAACTTAAATGAATCTATATTAGCAATAGAATATTTCATTTACCAGGTCAAATTGTAATTTTCTATCATTCTAACAAGTGGAGCAAAGTGTAAAAATCCTTTCAAGGAAGGTGGATCTAACAGTCCAACTACAAATCTCTTAACCGAGTGCACACTCAACAGTGTTTTTAAAGATCTTAACCGAGTAGAATTTAACAGGTCTCCACAGATATTCTTAACTGGGTAGATCATCAGAAGTGAGCAAATTGTAAGCCTTAACCGGCCCCTTCCAATCTGCAGATAGTGAAGATTTTGTGGGTGCCATCCCCACCGCAGTTTTTACTTCCTAACATAAGTTTTCTGCAAGATCATATCATGTGTTATGTGTCAATTTATTTCATGAATGTTTCTATGAACGTTCACATGTATGTTAAGTTTATGAATTGATATAACTCACATCAAGATAGTATAGATTAGATGAATGGATATACAATTGATTGCACAAAGGTTAATTGATTAAAGGATACAAAAGTTTTAGAAGTACTGATTCATCCCTCCCCTCTCAGCACACACTTCCCATTAATTCCAAAAATTGGTATCAGAGCTAAGTCTCTTCTTTGGAAAATCTTAAAAACTTAAGAGAAAATACCATATAATGGAGAAGTACATACTTGATAAGAATATTGAAAATAAGAAGCTAGAAATTCAGATATTCTATGAATAGTATAAAGAAGCTAGAATCAACATGAGACAACTGTTAGATGAAAGAAAGATTATGACATATCACTATAATGAGATAGATTATCATGAGGAAGAGATACCGGATTTCTTTGAATCTTCAAGATCAACTACAAGAAAAGCATGAGATACATCAGAAGAAAGCATCACAAGCCTAACTGAAATTAATCAACATCTGGCTGGAAAAGTAAAATCTCTGCAAATTGGTCAAGAGACACAAATGGTAAGAATGATTGATGTCATGAACAATGCTAGAAAAGCTGAGCAAGAAAGAACACTAGCTATTGATGATACAATAAAGATTACATAAAAGCTACAAGAAAAAGAGTCTGAAATACAAAGACTTATAGAGCATCACCATGAGATTACAAATCAGATTATTCTTATGAGTCAAGAGGCAAATAAAATAAATGTTGAACTCATTGAAAGAATAGAAGCTATCAGTGAACTAAGGGATGAGAATGAAAATTTGAAACATGAAATAAGAATTCAGCAACAACATAATGAAATTATCAAAAAGACTGAAGAAAGAAACAAAAGAATGGATGATTTTCTTGAAGGACAATGAAGAGTCAACAAAAATACCAGTCTAGGTTTTACCGAGAATGGAGAATCATAAAATCTGTTGGAAACACTGAGAGGGGGGGGGTGAATTAGTGTTTAGCTATTTATTCAAATTTAGCAACTTAAACATAAATCAAATATACATCCAATGAAGCATAACACAATATCACATAACACTTGATATGATTATGGGGAAACCTTGATTAGAGGAAAACCTTGGTGGGAATTAGTACCCAAAAATATTGTACTAGTTATAATGAGCCTATTAAAGTTCCTTTGCCCTGTTAGAAGGAATCTTTATAATGTGAGTACAATGACCTGGTTAAGGGTCTGACCCTGTTAGGAGTCTTTTACAAATAACCCTGTTAGGGGTGAGGACTCACTGTCCAAGAGCTCACTGCTCAAAGAGAAAGAAGGCTACAACCTCTTGAGAATAGATATACACTATATCCAAAGATGAACTGCTGTATGTGACACATATGTCTGATCAGTTCCAGTTATGCACTTATGCCCTTAAATTCTTTAAGGGCTCTATCTCATACTGATATCTTCATACTACTCTACTATACATCTTCTCTGACTTATTTGACAACACTTCAAATGTATCTTTGCATTATATATATATATCTTTATGCCTGAATAGATGCGACTATAAACATGACCTTAGTCGGCCCAAAAACATAATACACAATGCTTCCAAACAAATTGGCTTAAGCGTGTTTACAAAAATGTTTAATACATGCTTAAAAACTTATTATAATAGGTTCTTAGCCTTTACATATCAAAATATTATACGCTTAACTAAAATCATGAAGTCGGCTTCATACTTTGTATTCTGAACTGCTAGTATACTTGTTCTTTCTATAACTTGTCTATACTACCATTTCATACCATGTGTGTATAGGGTAAGCATAATAACATACCATAGAGCTTAATTCTTAATGCACATATCCTTAGGTGATCGTATGCACGTGTGCTAATGCTCTGATCGATTGCAAGTCACTGTTCTGTTCTGTTTTCTATACTTAGTAAATTTTCCACTTCATAGTTTGCTGTCAAAACTTCATATGACTTTGTTGCCATATTGACAAAACAAAATAAGCCATATAATCCCTAGGATTCAACTTTCCAACAATCTCCCCCTTTTTCATTAATGGAAACAAAGGAATGTGGCCAAGTTACTCAAAATTGACTAACACCCAAAAACTATATATCATTATACTTTATAATATATACTACATATTCTTTGAATATACATACACTTGTCCTCACACATTCATTACTCCCCCTTTGAAATTAATGAAAAATGTGACAAAATTGTAAGTCTCTATATACTTACTCCATATATACATCTGGATATACAACTTGAAGATTCTTTATCTCTTGCTGCCAGAATGCCTTCATTGCATCAACTTTATGGAGATGGGCGCATAGAGAATAGGTGAGCTTCTCCATTTTCATCAGGTCCATGTAGGGACCTTGATCATATGTGACAATGGTGGCATCAATCTATTTGATGTTCTCATCTAGAACTGCTAAGGAGGGCGCAAGTGCATTTCTCAGCTGTGTCTGCCTGATCCTTATCTTATTGATCTCCATTTTGGCTTTTTCTATCTTGTCCAATTGACCTTGGTAGATATTTTTGTTGATGTTCATGTCTTGCATGGATGTCTTGACTGATTTCTTGACATTGTCAACCAATATATCTGCCTCCTCTATCTTCTTGATATGTTCAGTTGTCAATTTCACCCTATCCATGCAGTTGGCTATTACTTTTCTGCCTTTAGCTACCAACTATTTCAACATAGACTGACCATTCTTCAAAGAATTCAGATCTAAGGAAAAATTCTTTAATAGTTCATTCAACCTTTCCTTTTTATACTCATCTTCTACAATTCTTGTGGCTGAGTCTACTAAGCTTGTAAAATGTGCTTTGAAGCTTGTCAGTATGTTGTCTACATCATCAACTGATTGAATTTTTGCTACTTTCTTATCTGCAGGCACTAGATCATTCAAAATATTTACTGATTGTAGGAACAGATGATTTCTCATAACCTATTTTTCTTTGGCCTTTTCCATGGCTAGGACACTAATCTTGATCAAGTCTTCTTCTCCCCAAGCATCCAAACTTGCTAAGTCAGGAGTTAAACTTGACAACAATGAGGTAGATGGTTGAATGGATGGTGTGAATATGGTTTTATGACTAGTATCCATGCATTCACTTTTAACTGGGATCTCCATAGCTGGTATCTCATTTTTTTGATTATCTTTCTCTTTGTTCAAATCTATTGAAACATTTGAGGGGACTTCATCTTGCTATAAGGATG
Source organism: Thuja plicata (assembly GCA_018584345.1). Taxonomy (NCBI): domain Eukaryota; kingdom Viridiplantae; phylum Streptophyta; class Pinopsida; order Cupressales; family Cupressaceae; genus Thuja; species Thuja plicata. The sequence continues at coordinate 10,918,415 of MU227244.1, read as the reverse complement.
TGTCATTAGTGTATACCTTCTCTGTCTCTTCTGAGTTCACAAATGCTTTTTCAACTTTATCCATGTCATTATTAGAAGTGGTCATAGATATCTTGATATCATCAATCACTATAGTATCCCCAAAACATTTTGCTAGATCAGAGGCTATTGAGACTGAGGGTGCTGAAACCTATGGACCTGTCTTAGGTGCATTCTGAATTACTAGTTCTATAACCTGTTTAGGAGGAACTAGAGTTGCCTTAACTGTAGGTGCCATTGATGGATACATATGTCTATCCATAAATACATACTCAAATGCCTTATGAGTCTCTTCATCGACCAAATCATACTCCTTATTCATGATATGAAGTATTCTTGTTTTGGTTCTTAGGTGCGGCTTTACTAAATCCAACAAAATGACTTTTTCATCATGCGAGCACACTCAGAGAAGACTACCCAGTGTTTCTTCTCTTATCCTCATATCCTCTTCAATTTCTTTCCTCTTCAACATATCAAGTATATTCCATAACTTGTCTGGTATGACAGTCTTAAGTTCCAATACAGTCCTTTTAAACTTAATCATATGAGAGATGATCATAGAATGAATCTCAGATTTTTTTATCTCTTGATATTTGTCATATATATTCTTGAGAGACTTTAGTCTTCCTTCATTGACAATTCTGTTCCTTAAGACATTAAGGCTAGGTCTGAAACCTACCTCAGGAGGAGCTTGAGTTCTCTTTACCTTGCTCCTTGTAGTTCTTGAGGATGGATGACTAGTAGGCGCTTCCTTCCTTCCTCTAGACTTCTTTCTAGGTACTGATGGTGGAGATGCATCCAGATCAATGGTGGCTGATGGCACCGATGTATCTTCTTTTGATCTCTTCTTCTTCTTCTTCTTGGGAATATCATCAGTCTTTTCTGTTTTAACTTTTGTGAGATTCTTCTCAAGTTCTTTGGCTATCTTAGCTTCTCTAGCTCTGTCAAGATCTTCTTGTGTAACACCATGAACTTTTAGGATATTTGAGGTAATCCTAGATGCCTTCATTTTGTTCTCAGCATTGTATAGGGTAGAATCAACTTGGTTTGTCTTTTCCCTGTAAGTACCCCATCTTGGTTCATTGGGATCTTTGGGCACAGATAGGAGAACTTGTGCATAGCCTTCCAAAACATGTTCTTTGACTTCATAACCAAGAGGGTGAATCCATTTTTTCCTAGGCTCAACTTTCTCCATACAAGTACAATCAGTCTCCACCATGAATCATATGGTGTCTTTGTACTTCTCAACTATTTTCTCAGGTATCCTGAATCTTTTCTTCATTTTGATTTTGAATCTCTTGATGTCTATATCCATAGAATCCTTCACTCTACTCTCTGATGTCGCTTTAAGTGAAACCTGTGACATAGTGGGTTTTCTTCTTTCTAGGTAGAGATTTGCAACCTTTCCTACTATGTGGAAGTAGAGATATATGATCAATGAACCAAACTTGAATATATTGCTCTTGTCATGCTTGATAGCTCGAATGTTGTTAATTAATTGAGTGCGCAATAACTCACATACGTTGTACTGAGTATTGTCTTTTACCATTTTTATTGCTGCTAAGACAGTGGCTACAGATACACTGTTTAGTCTGCTTGTGTGCTAGAATTTATAACCTAGTATCATGGTAACTAGCTTAATATCATCTTCATTGATGGGATCTACTGTCATACCACGCCTATCACTCCTTGATAAGCATACTTGCTCAACTTTTTTCTTAACATCTTTACTAGTTGGAAGAATTGGTCTAGTCTTAGGTAGTCCAGTCATCTCATGAATTGGATCAGCAGTGATGCGGACAGGAACTTCACCAATCTAGTAGAGGTCATCATGTATTTTTCTTAATAAGATTTTAACCCATTCTGGCTCATAGAATTTGTGTGCATTGGAATACTCAAAGATAGGGTTATCAGTGAGATGCACGTATTCATTCTCGAATGTATAATCTGGTTTCATCATAGAACCCATGAGAGATGAAATTCTATTGTCTCCAATGGTTTCCTTTTTGCAATAGACATATGCACGAATGTCTTCTATATGAACGACTCCAAGCGAGGTTATAGAGAATGCTCCTTTGACATCATCTAGTATGTATTTGAATGGATGCTTCTTGAAAACAAATCGCTTCCTCTCAACAATGTCAAATACAATAGGGGTTGCCATACTTACTTGAAACTAGGTTAAATAGGATTTCATGATGATTCTGAAAGGGCACGACTACTAGGGTTCCGTTCCAATTGATAATCCGTTCACAAACCAACTAATCCTTTAAACCATAGTGCTTTAATGCTCAAAGCTTGTCTGCTTCCTGATTGCTTCTAACTCAAATGAAAAGTGAGGTCTTTGAGATCTTTACCAATTATATAATGATCAATTGCATTTAATGCTCATTGCTGTAAAGCGGTTTACATAGAGAATTTCAAACTTTGTTCTGAATGAAGTAAGGGAAATGCATGAATGCATATAACCTTAATCCATGATCACATGTATGCATACAAAGGCGCATACTCAGAGGTGAGTATACCAGCCATGCAGGGGTTTAGAGCTAAAATGGCTCCCCCTAAGACCACGAGGGTCAACTATCCAGAAGTAGATGGTGCGTCCACTAAGGATGCATCTGCTACCTTGTTATCTTCATTATCCTTGTTTACTTAAACCCATATTTTATCTGAGTTAGCTTTGGCTTCCACAAACTTAACTTCTCCTGATTCTTCAAACAAAGACTTCTTGGGATTCTCTTGTCCTTTTGTTCTTGATCTGCAAAACCTTGAGATGTGTCCAGCTTTTCCACATGAGTGACATATGATAGGAGGTTTGGTGTTGTTATTCATCATGATGCATTGTTTTTCTATGTGTCCATTGTAGTTACATATTGAATTGTAATTTTCTACAAGTTTCTTTGAGGTTGATTTCTCTGATTGAACTGAGTTTGATTCCTTTGGTTCAGTTGTGGCTGATTTCTTTGATTTGTTCTACAATGAATAACCCTATGACCAAATTTATTATATGAGTAGCAGTAACCATTGAAGGGTCTTACATTCTTACAATCTATTTCCAAGGGTCCATGCTTGTTACAAGCATAACAAGTATGATTGACTGCCTTGTGCTTATCTTCAGCTTTAGCCTCTTCATGATTTCCAGTTTTCTTTTCTTCTGAAGATTCTGTTAGAGCTTTGTTTCTTTCTTGTGATGAGTTGATCTCAATTTGAGCTAAATTATATCCCATACTAGTGGTGTCACCTTTTAGCTTTTGTGCATAGAGCTATGATTGAATCAGATCATAACTTGTGTGTATTTTATCAATCTTGTCTTTTGCTCATGATAATTCAGTTTCAATTTTGTTCTTGATATTTTCCAATTCCAAGATTTTCATATTGGCTTGCATGAGTTCATCATCCAACTGTTTGTTTTATTTGTTCTTCTCTTCAATAGCTGTTAAGCTATCAGTTAACTTATCATTCAATTCTTCTATCTTATCTTTCAGGGACTTGTTCTCTTCATTAAGTTTCAAATAATTGCTGGAGCAATCTTTTAGTTCTTTCCTTAGTTTTTTGATAAGCATTTGTGAGCCATCAAATTTTAGTTTGAGTTCTTAATTTTCTTTCTCAGATCTGTCTAGATCTTCAAGGAATGCTTCAAGATTCTTTTTTAGATGTTTGAATTCTTCTAAATCCATGATCTCCTCAAGTGGTTAAAATTTTCTCTCTGAGGACCAGGCTCTGATACCAATTGTTGGAAACACTGAGGGGGGGGTGAATCAGTGTTTAGCTATTTATTAAAATTCAGCAACTTAAACATAAATCAAATATACATCCAATGAAGAATAACACGAGATAACATAACACTTGATATGATTACATGGAAAAATTGATTAGAGGAAAACCCTGGTGGGAATTAGTACCCAAAAATATTGTACTAGTTATAATGAGCCTGCTAAAGTTCCTTTGCCCTGTTAGAAGCAGTCTTTACAATGTGAGTACAATGACCTGGTTAAGGGTCTGACCCTGTTAGGAGTCTTTTACAAATAACCCTATTAGGGGTGAGGAATCACTATCCAAGAGCTCACTGATCAAAGAGAAAGAAGGCTACAACCTCCTGAGAATAGATATACACTATATCCAAAGATGAACTGCTGTATGTGACATAGATGTCTGATCAGTTCCATTTATGCGCTTATGCCCTTAACTTCCTTAAGGGATCTATCTCATACTAATATCTTCATACTACTCTGCTATACATCTTCTCTAACTTATTTGACAACACTTCAAATGTATCTTTGCATTAAATATATATATCTTTATGCCTGAATATATGCGACTATAAACACGACCTTAGTCGGCCCAAAAACATAATACATAATGCTTCCAAACAAATTGGATTAAGAAATTTTAAAAAAATGTTTAATACATGCTTAAAAACTTATTAAAATAGGTTCTTAGCCTTTACATATTAAAATATTATACGCTTAACCAAAATCATGAAGTCGACTTCATACTCTATATTCTGAACTACTAGTGTACTTGTTCTTTCTATAACTTGTTTGTACTGCCATTCTGTATCATGCGTGTATAGGGTAAGCATAATAACATACCATAGAGCTTAAGTCTAAACACACATATCCTTAGGTGATCATACGCATGTGCGTTGATGCTCTGATCGACTGCAAGTCACTGTTCTGTTCTGTCTTCTATACTTAGTCAATTTTCCACTTCATAGTTTGCTGTCAAAACTTCATATGACTTTGTTTCCATATTGACAACACAAAATAAGTCATATACTCCCTAGGAGTCAACTTGCCAACAAAATCAAACTGATCCAAAGAATGTCTATACAAATTCAAGACTAAGAAAGCTTACATGCAATCATTGTGGAAAGAAATGCCATACATCAAATGTATGCAAAGGAAAAATGAAAGGTATTCCTAAATCTACATCTTCATTCATAAGATTTTGTTATAAATGTAAAATGAAAGGACATAAAGCATATGCATGTAAGTCTGAGATGAAACTACCAAAGAAGGAAGCCTACATGGACAACTACTGTGCTACTTGCAAAATGAACGGGCACACAACTCTTGAATGCTAGAAAAATAAAAAGCAAGCATGGAAGCCTAAAGGTCAAGAAAATCCATATCAACTGATGTGAGTCAGTAACCAGTATGTATGGTATTACAACACTTGGAAAATTTTTACAACATGTGGATGATTTGGTCAAATTGATGCAAACTGTATGAGACAGTGGACTAGAAATTCTAGAGGCTAGACTAACCCTGAAATGACATGCTTACATTGTCGTAAAGTTGGTCATCTCAAGAAAGATTGTAGAGACTGAATGATAGGAACCAACACATATCCCAATGGAAATACCATTGAAGACATCTGGAGAGCAAGAGATAAAATGTGGAGAAAAGCTTCAAACAATGATGAAGCTGGACCGAGCAATGCAAATGGTGACACCCCATCCAATGGATCCAGTGACATCACAACCCCCACCTAAGCAGAACAAGTAAGTATGGAACTTCAATACCCCAAGTTATTATTTTACATCAGTTCCATATTATATTGATAAAATACCAAATTAGCATAAGTAAAGATGCATCATGGTACTACGTATTAAAATTTGTGAACAAGTTGTTTGCAATACCAAAACCCATCGGTAAACGCAAGAGGTATAATGACTGACCCAAAACATCATGTTTTCACTGAAGTAAAGTTGAATTCTTAACCAAAAAACTTCATCTTCACACACCAAGGAGTTGGTAAGCATTAATGACAAACCTTTTAGGGAAAATAGGTATAAAAGGGCAGCGAATCAGACTCATTGTTCACCACGACCAGAGTAGAGTGACGAGAGCAATTTTTGAGAAGAAAGTGATAGGATCATAGAGAAACCACAACTTGACATAGAGCACTCCTAAGTAGATCAAAAATAACAAATGGTGTATATAGTAAGTTCTACAACAACTGACAACTCTATTTCACGCATTCACAGAAAGCCCTAAAGTCTAAAAATGGCTACAACCTCAAGAACTGTGAAATCAAAGAACACAAAGAGGGATGAGTTTAAGCTCATCAAGAATTTGACATGTGAGGAACCACACTAGAAGATTCACCCTGAGGTTGTGTCACAACCCGACGATGCTGGAGCATTCTCGTGAATACCAGCTAGGGTTTCGCTCATCGAGGACATTCGAGCATTTATACATTGCAAGATTGCAGAAATAGGTGATTTAGAGGTTGAACAAGCTTATAAGAAGCTATTCAACGAAGATGGAATATTAAAAGATGAGCATAAACATATAGAATTAAAAGGGCTCACTAATGCCCTGTTATTCTTGAAGGTCTTCAAAACCGAGTGGATTCGGTTAGTACTGAGCTGAATGCACAATCGTAAACTTTGGCTGGATGAACTAAAGATGATAACCCAAGATGTTATCCATGTAGTCACCATTTACCCTGTAACCAAGAAGGTAAAAGCACTGAAGAATCCACCCAAGGCTGAGACTAAAAAAATCACAGGAGCCAAATGGGATGGCAGAGGATTGAAGGTTTCCACCATTACCGATGATGAGATGAAAGTCAGTGCATGCGTTCTAGGCTACAAATTATTTCAAGCTAGCAGAATGAACAACATAGCATCTAGAGCAGTAGACACAACATACAAAATTATGAAGAAGGGAACACAGTTGGAATTATCCAAACTTCTACTGAACCAGTTAGAAGATAATTTGAAGACTATAAGGAATGAAAAGTCAAACACATGTATGTTTGGCTCACTCATAATGTGCATTTTTATTCTACTTTCAAGAAACATTCCCATCAATAGGAAATGTCAAATGGAATAGCACAAAACTGGTCACCATGTAGATCATTGAACACATAGCCTCACTGGGAGATAATTTTGAGACAGTCATGGATGACTACTTTAATGTATTCAAAGACCGAATGCAAAAGAGGGTAAGGATCCCTGAGAAACTCATTGAGAAGTTTAAAGTTGAAATATGTTTCATGGTTGATATAGATCATACTTATATCAAGCCCGCTGTACCGAGGACAAATTGGCTTCAACCATTAGAATATGAGATAAATATAGATCTAGCATCTAAATCAATTGATGCCTTGCTAAATGAACCATTAGATAAGAAGCAACCTAAGTTTGGAACTTATGAGGAGGCCAAAACAAGAATAAAATCTGGCCTATTTGTTAAGAAAATTGTTAGGAAAAAGGACAAGATGGTCAAGAACCTTAGGAAGATACTATCGACAACAGAGGAAGAAACCAACACTAATACATTTGGTACCAAATTGCAACGGCAGTGCCATTGCAGTTTTTCTGTCACAACCTTGTCGTTGTCACAATTGTGACGACAGACCGTCGCAATTGTGACGACGACAAGGTTGTGACATAAAAACTGCAACGGCATTGCCATTGCAATTTGGTACCAAATGTATTAGTGCAAGTAGGAGGAAGAAACTGAAAAGGAGGAAGAAACCAAAGGATAGCTACCTATTGGTGAAGGTGAAGAAAAGAATGACTCCGAGGCCACAGAGTCAGATTCACCACCTCCTCAACCAACCAAGAAGCCAAGGACAATAACTACTTCTAGAACAAGAAGTCATACATCTAAGGATTCGAGTCCTTCACCTTTGAAGAAAGGAAAGGTAAGAACATACAAGAGGAAAGTGGCCACAGCGAAGAGAGGGAAAAACAAAAGAGTAAGGAAGCTCATCAGAACTTGAGAAGATATTGAAGACACCGACAAAGATGAAGCTATAGAGGCAGAAAATGTCAAGGTTAAAGCTCCATAAAACATTGATGACATATATAAATCTATTACAAACTTAGGATCTATTACAGATTCTAAGATTAGAAGATGGTTGAAACTAGATCCAGAAGAACAAAACAAAGTTGAAGACACCATCATAGAAAATATGTACAAGTTCAAATATGTACCGATTCAATTTGAAAGCAATAATGTACCAAGGGAACTCTTGGACAGACTATACTCTAGATGGACATTTTCTTTGAAGAGTAAGAAGGATATAAGAGAAAGAGTACTTGTTACTCTCATGCCTTCTAAATCCAATAAGGAAAAATTTATGAGATGATGAAGAACCACAAAAAGGAATTCTCACCGAAGTTGAGAGCCTACAAATTTCTTGAAGGGAAGCTTATAGAGCTTGAACAAGAAAGCCACAAGAAATGGTGTAAAATTCTAAATAGACCTACTGAGGAAGAAAACCCCAAGAAAGACCTACAACAGAAAGATGTTGGTAAGGAAAATCAAGAACAGATCTTAATAAAAGATACAGAAGATGATACATCTATTGAGTTAGACAAGGAAGAACAAGACACAACCGACAACAAAATGGATGCTGTAGATGAAACATGGCCTGACACAACAAAGGACAACATTGTGGATAATAATATCATTGACATAACCAATGACCCAATAGAAGAAGTAAACAAAGATGAAGATGTCAATGTTACAAAGGAAACAACCAATAAGCAAGACACAATAATTGATACTGCACAGGTGAACATACCAGGCAACATGCCAATATTGATACAAGCTATCAATATTCTACAAGAAAAAGATAAGTCGCCTGAAAAAGATACTCCTGAAGATGCAGGGGAAGAGGAAAAGAAAGAAAACACCAATGATTAGAAAGACATCAGAGACACTAACATAGTAACCGATATTGACAAGGTTACATGAGGAGATTCAAAATAGGAAGATGGAGACACAACAGAGAAGGATGCACAAGAAAAGATAGATGAAGTACATAAGGACACCAATGAAATAGATAAACCTAAAGATGGCACTCCTGAGGAAACTGAAAAAGGTGCTACTCACAATGTGAAGGTTAATGTGGAGACATCTATAGACACCCGACAAGCTGAAACCCATTCAAAGAAGCAAAAGGAAGCACAACAAGTAACTTCATCAAGCACAACTGAAAAAGCTGAGAAATTGGCAATGGTTTTACATTTAAGTGCAACACAAAAAAAGAATAAATCTAAGAAGAATAAGTTGGACGTCACTTTGGATGAAATCATTGAGATACCAAACTGTGACCCAACTACACTAGATTATGAAGCATTCAAAGAATTTGGTGAAATATGCCAAATGAAGGCATTACAAGAGAAGTTGAGGAAACAACACTGAGACTCAATGCTACTGGAAAAAACTAGGGAAATCTTGCACCAGATTGTTCCCAATGTTGATATTGATTAGAATAAGCCAATTATTGATCAATTAGCCACTCTCACCGAAGAAATTACAACACAGAATATTGATGCAGAGAAGGCAATTAAAGAGAGAGCAGAGCAGAAGTACCAACATAAACTAATTGATAATATCAGCCAAGAAGTGGCAGTCAACAAGGTAAAGCTTTCAAAATTCATTACTGAATTAGATCCAATTATAAATAAAGCTATTTCCTTGATCCAACAACTAAGCACATTGGAATATTTCACTAAAGAGAGTAGTGAAAACATAGCAAAGTTAGATATAGATCTAGCTATCAGTGCTCAAAGCTTAAACACCGATGGAGACAATGCCCTAAAGCTGCATTATGACAAACTAATTGAGATAAAAAGGTTAATGAAAGAACCATGGGAAGAAAAGACACACTTCAGGGAAGAAGTCACCGAGCTCCAAGCTTAACTTCTACCGAACCTTACACTACTTCAACAACACATCAGTTCAACAAGGCAATTGATAGCAACCCCCGAGATGTCTGTAGCATACAACATCTATGATATGCACTCCAAGATCACACTCGAGCACATGGATCTAGAGAAATTAAAGGAACAATAGGATAAAATGATGGAAGACATGAAGTCTTCACACTCCCACATTTTTGGTAAGCTATAAGGTATAGACCTTTGCCCTTAATATCAAAAAAGGGGGAAAATGATATGTATTCAGATGGGCAAATGATATATGGAAAATGATATGTATATGTATATTCATATGGGGAAAATGATATGTATAGATAGGCAGGCACTATATAGTACTATCAAAAATAATTATATACCGACATATACATAGGGGGAGTCATTAAAAGACTAAGGATTATATATGTTGTACATACTTAACAATTTGTTAGTATTTTGCATATATCAATTTTTGATACCAATGTCAAAGGGGGAGATTGATGACATTAATTTTTGATTATTATGCAAGAATTTTTTTTGGTAAACATACACCAAAAGACAAAACAAAGAGCAAACCAAAAATCAGATATAAAGAGATCACCGAAAATGACTAAGTACAGAGAGAATCGACAACACAACTTTGTGTGTACACTAAAAATGAAAATTCAGAAGGATAAATAGGAACCCAACAAAGGAACCCGATGTGTAGGAAATAGTGCCAACCAAGAGATAGTTAAAAATAAAACTGAGAGAACAAAACTGAAAGACAATCAACTGATTTCAGAGCATAACTGACCGATAGAAATTGAGAGTCAGTTGAAGCCCTCAAAAAGTGGATCTAACTTCCACGTCAGATAAAGCAGTATTATTATGTTTATAGAATCTTGAATTGTTTTTGAAACTATTTCTTTAGGGACAAGAAACATGAATGTAAGTGCTTTAATCAGTCTAACTAATTTAAAACACATAGACTAGGAGATCAAGGAAAAGTTGTAAACCTGATCTTAGAGTTAATATTGTTTTTTGTGAAACTTGATGATGTCAATCCATATTATAAATAGATATTGCAATAATTCATTATACATGATGTGAATATATAAGAGAGGATGAATGAAGCCTACGAGCACATCTATGGATCAGATTGAAAGTTTCAATAACTAGAACAACTAAAGGTGAATTTGGTTAGCAAGAACCAAGAAGATAGGCTACCGAGAATTTGTTGGAATAATGATACATTTGGCATCAGTGAATGCACTTAGTGAAAACACTTATTCAATTTTGAATGCTTACCGAGCTCATCACTCAACCCACAGCCTATACCAAGCATTCAGTAAAGCTCACCGATCAAACAGTTCAAACCGAGCAGTAAGGCAGTCACCGAGCATATGATAAAAACAGCAGTTACCAAGCAGACGGTAGTCACCGAGTCATCAGTTGAAGATAACCGAGATGACAGTTACTACCGAGTCACCAGTGGTTACCGAGTGACAATGTATTTACCGAGTCACTACAGCTACCGAGTTCCAAGCTACACTTCGGGACTAGTATGGACCGAGCTTCTACTCTTACCGAGAGCATGACGATGCCAAGTACAGTAGTGGATGAGTACAGTAGTGGATGCCGAGTATCAGAAGATCACCGAGCCAGCTTGAGGAACCTAGCTTCTACCGACTCAGTAATACTTTGTTCACCTATGTAAGGCCGACTTAGAAATAAGTTTATGTAATTA
>MU227244.1:10787415-10824372 GCA_018584345.1 Thuja plicata | reverse complement strand
TCTTCTCAGGGTTTATAAAAGAACCCTCTTTCTTCATTCAAATCCCCTGGAAAACTTGAATCAAAAATTGCATTGTTATTATACTGAATTGTTACCTCATTTTCATAATCTCATATAGCTTAATTTCAATTTGCAAAATAGAATAGCTTCAATTTCTAGATTAATTTGCATTGAAATCATGTAGCATTCATGTTTAGGTGATCATTCATGTTTCAATTTCTAGCATAATCTTTGCATTGCATAGCATTTATCATGGTTAAAAATCCTTCATTCTTAGATGGTCCATAGTTGTGAGRYCCTCGTCCTGAGAGCAAATTTCAAAACTCCATCTAGATAGAAGGCAACAGGTCGAATCACGCAGACAGGCAGGATGAATAACTCATATTCAGTCTTGGCTGTACCTGGTGAAGAAGGACTATGTTGAAGCGTGTGGTTGATTTAGAAGGCCAAAATTAACTCATACACATGGTACAGATCAAATATAAAGAGTATTAGTGTATCAGTGCACCAAAATGAATCAGATATACATGTATGGATGTCATCTACAAAATTGGATCTCAGAAGGATCCAGATATACAAAAGAGGGGATCTCAGCAAGATCCAGATATACAAGTATGACCTCAAAAGATATACATGTCATAAAAATGATACAAATCAACTCTGTCCCGCCCCCTCTCCCTGGTCAGGAGGAGGAGGAGGAGGTGGTGCAAAAGGAGCTACTGGAGGAGGCATGGCCCCCTCTGACTACTGAGCCACTCTAGAGAATAAAGGTGCTCTCTGACCCTCTAGAACTACTACATGATACATGGCGTAATAATATGTAGCTCTTTATCCCTGATGGAGTGCTGTCCAGGCCTGTGCATCTCTCTCTACTCTCAGCCACTCAAGCTGTAGATCCTTGTCTGCCAATAAAGCATTGGCAGTAGTGACTCTGGCCTCCAAAGCTGTGATCCTGGCTTGGAGCTGCTCTCTCTCCTACTCACATCTAGATAGTGGATCTCCATCTCTATCTGGATCCTGCTCTTGGGATCCCTGCCACCTCCGTCGCTACTGCTCTACTATAAGCAATCGACCAGTGTCTCTCTGAGGGGCCACAAATCTAAATCTCTAGCGTCTACCTTTCCCACTGCCGCTGGCTACACCTGTATCCACTACCTCATCGCCACCACCCCTATCATTTCCATCATTCCCATCATCAAGAGGAGGATGCCTGCCATTCCTGCCACCATCATAGCCTCCATGCCTGTCGGGAGCCCTATCTCTCTGTGCACCTTCCCTACCCCTGACTGGTCGATCATCAAGATCATAGTCTAAGGGCTCCTCTATACGAGGAATAATCTCCTCTAGTACAATGAAATGAGGAAAGGGTTACTGAAGCCTCTCAGTCACATAACCATCTGAAACACCAAAATCAACTACATCAGACCGAAGATCCCAATCTACTGCTACTATAACTCAGACCTCCTGGTGTGTGGTATCATATGTCAACTGTGCACCCCATAAAGATGTCTTGTCCCTAGTCTGGACATATACGACAATGTCCTCTGTCCTGCCCTGTCTCCGTCCATACTGCCTCAGCAGTCTAGTAATGATCAACCACTCTATCACATACCTAGTCCTTCCAATAAGATATCAGCTCTGGCACAAGTAAGGCACCTGCCGAGCATCTCAGGTCCACACCTCACAATCTAAGTATGGTCGCCAAATGACCTCTGTCATATCATCAAATAATCGGTGCTAGTACTCAATCTTGTCCAGATGGGGCTGCTACAAAAGGCCTGCATATATATATACATAGGGCTGCTTAGGTGTGCTCTGCCTATCTACAATCAACCATGTAATCGGGATGTGCTCCCAGGCACAGATCTGAAGAATAAGGATATCCATAGTCATACTGCGGGTATAATGGTAAACTATCTCATGTAGCTCTCTGTACATATGAGCTAGGATACAACTACCCCAAGTGAATCATCGACGGTGGGTGACCATCTGCTATATCATGTCTACCCAGCCAACCATAAATCTGTGTTGGCCCCTATCAGGCATCAGGATGCTGCCTACCAGACCTACTAAATAAATAGACAAGCGATCATAATGATTGACCATGTAATCCAAAGATAGATATCTTCGGTCTATGGTGTCTTCTTGGAAATATTTCTGTGCAACACCAATCGCCATGACCGCTGTCGACTCAAAATGTACCTCATGTTTGACCATCAATATGCGCAGTATCCTCTAGATGTCCTATGGAGTCACAGTGATCTCTCCAGTCGGTAGGTGGAAGGTGTTTTTCTCTGAGTGCCATCTCTCAGCCAGAGCAGTCAACAACCCACAGTTTACCCCGATCTCAGGTAAACCTATCAAAGAACATAATCCACATCAGATCATAGTCGTCTACTCATCATCTGACAATTGGCCAGATAATGCAAGTACACATGCAGGATAAGTGCCACGAAAGGTGACTACCTCAAACTGGGCCTATTTTGGACAAAAAATGATAATACATCAGAATCCTATCTATGCCACAGGGGCAGATTCCTAATCAACTAAGTCATTTCCAAGTTTTGCGAATGCAAATAGATCAAACGCATTAAAATTCTAAGTCTTCTACCAGATGCAATCCTGGAAATACAGGATGCGACTGCGTTTACCGGATGTGATCCCCAAAATACGGGATGCGATCCTAAATGTGGGGTGCAATCCTAAGTACCCCGGGTGTGACACACTAATGGATTTCCTATTTAAACAAAAAAAAACACTACAACTGGATGCGATCTGGGAAATATCAGATGTGATGCAGGAATCTAGAAAAACCAGATGCGATCGATAAAAATTGGATGCGACATAGGATTCACAGGATGCGATCCAGAATCCAAGATGCAATTCTAAATTGAAAGGGCTCTAAAAACTACAAAAATGCATAAATTTGAAAATTGCAAAATTCACAAGGTAGTTTATCGAGCACTTATCGACGGTGGGTAGTCGGCTGGACGCTGATGTCGATGGCTCATCTCAAAACGGTGCTTCCTCATAGGGACTACCATCTTCTCTACAGAGCTCTCTAAATTTCTATGATGGAAAGTGAAAATGAATAGTGAAATGATAATTTTGGAGGCTTATATGGGTCTTTTGAGACATTTAGGAGTTCCGAAACTCCTCCCAGACAACTACAAATATCTTTCCTCTCTCTGATCAATCAGGAACCAAATCAAAGGTGCCTAAGATGTTTTCAGCAGCACAGTGTCATTTTTGCGACAGTTTCAATAATTACAAATTTACTTCATTTGTTCCAAACATTGGTCAATACTGCACATTTTATCATACATCTTGGTCTAAACATCATTTTATCATTCTTATCACTCCCATTTTTCACGTAATTAGTTTATTTTTAAACACACCTTTTACAACTTCTTCTACTCCCTTCTTTCTTGCCCTCGCCACTTCCTACAAGTGATACGTTCTTTCCACTGAGGGATTTATTATTTTCCTTTAATTTGGTTTTCGAGGGGGCATGATCACACTAATCATAAATTAAATTTTTGCTCGAAACAACATCAAAATGACTTCGTTATAAAAAAAACTAGGGGCATAACAGTTTCCTTGACTAATGTTGAAACTGTTGGATAGAAAGCTTTGGTTCTCATGAGCTGGATATCTTATGTTTCCTCATTGTAAAAGATTTTTATTAAGCTCCTGGCAGCTTCGTATTGGCTTTTTGGATGACAACCAAGTTCATAATTACTATTATCAATTTTTGGACGACAACCAAGTTTAGAATTGGTTTCTTCAAAATCTTTTATTGATCTTTGGATGACAACCAAGTTCAAAATCAATTCTATCAGTTTGGTTCAATCAAGTGCGAGACTGATCTCATCAACATTTCATTCGACAACCAAGAACAAAATTCTCAATCTTTCTGAAGTCAAAATCAAAAACTTTTTTTGAATAAATGCGCTGCCTGCACATCAATTCAAAGAAGGGAAAATGTAACCACCTGAATTTGGTCTATTCCAACTATGGACCCTATTTTCCCTAAGTGTGATCATACCCTCGATTATGTCCAAACAACCCTGTTACTGCTTGGCATAATTCTTCGAATCAATTTAATGTCCTAGGTTATTTTTATCATTGAATTATATTAACTATTATAGCCATATGATTTAAATCAATTCAAACCAATTAAATCAAATCAAAATCAAATATGGCTATAGTATTTAATTATAAAGGAATTAAATAAACCCCTAAATCAATTACCCACTTGCAAATAATCCATTCCCCTAGCCTATTTAATTTAATTAAAATGGCTATAGTCCCCTAATTATTAAAAAACAATTAAATTGTTTAAATAATTAATTCCTATATTTCTAAATGAATTAAATAAGTTTAATTTATTTAATTAATATTCCCCTTAACCCTAACCTAACCTATCTCAACCACTTCTACCCTAGATTCTAACCCATCTCAACCCATTCACCCTTGCTAATCTAATCCTACTCCTAATTCTACTCTAACCCACCTCCTAATGTTGTCACATTCCATTAAGGAATGATTAACAACTCAACCCACTTGAGAAAGTCCACTTTCTCAAGTCCACCTTCTCAAGCCACCCTCTTACACCCTTCCCTTGCTTCTTTAAGGCTTTCATTAATGCCTCATTAATGAAGATGCCTTAACCCTATGTCTCCTACATGCCTGATTAATGCCCAAGGCGTTAATGGTTCTTACACCACCATTAATGAGTCCTTCAACTCATTAATGGGCTCTCTCTCTCTCTCTCTCTTCTATAAATAGAAGCCATTTTTGAGAGCAAATAAGCCTTCAAATCATATCCTAAATGCAATGTTATGCTGTTAGATTAATCTTAGACACATATTTCACTTCTTATTTCATGCTTTTACATTGTTATTATCTCCATTCTTAGAGTTAGAATGCATGTTTTCTCATCTTTTAGCTTATTTTAAACTAAAATCCTTCATGCTAGGTTGTATATGTCACTGATTGTAGCATAATCCAAGGGCTATTATATTACTAATCACACTCTTCTTAGTTAGAAGGCAATAGGTCGATATTAGTTGGTTTTGTATACTTATCTAACCTTTTTGAACTAATGCAATGACTTATTGATGTGTTGTGTCTCTCTTATCAGGTATATAATATACACACACAATAAGGTATTCTTGATCTCTTTCTAGTTTTAGAGAAGAGCATGAATTGTAATAGTTTTCCTTATGAATGAAATTCTAGTATTGTCACACTGTTATGAAGTTGTTCCATTTGCTTTCTGAATCACATAGATTAAGGCATCAAGGGTGTTTTGGTCTTGTGTATTGTAGATATGTAATAGATTTATTTAAAGGATAACTATGATTTGGGATTTTTATTCAAATGTGTATGAGTTAGGGTATCAAGGATATGTCAAACTTGTCTTTTAGTGGATGATGATTAATGTATTTTCTATTCTAGGGTCTCTTCTAAGGGGATGGTTAAATACTTTGAATAGGTAGTTTCATATTTGAACACACTAGTGGATCCACAAGTAGGACTTGATTAATAGGGTATGTTTGATGTAAGGCATTAGACATATTAGATTGTGCTGTCTTCTTTGTTCATATTCTTCCTCTTGCAATGTTATGTTTGACTCTGCAGCCCATTGGATAAGGAACTGGTCTATGACAGATTTGGGGTATTTTAGAGATCCATTAATTCAAAACATCAAAGAAAACATTTTCCCTTCATGTTTATAGGAAGAAGTTAGAGTAAGTCTGGTTTTCAAACATACTTTATGTAGGTGGGATACTGCATAAGACTTGGTAAAAACATTGAGGTATATGTTACCTATAGGTTTGAAAGCTATTCCACAGTTATATATCTGCAAGCTATTGTTTGTCACAAGGGGTTATGTGTATGCATATTAGGTATACCCGTCTAAGTGATGTGGAGCTCAAAGTGAAGGAGGATTTAATCCTTGTTAATTGGACTTGTCTCTTGTCTCCTTTCTACTAAGGGTGTTGAGTTTTTGTCCTAGGTTTTTAATCCCACAACCCGGCCTCAGAATCTCATGTACGAAAGGAGATTGCAAGAAAAAACTCCAACATAGACCGAACAAGGATTGGGATCCACCCCCATGATTTTTAAATGGAAGCTTATGAAGAAAGAGTTTCCACAAAAAATAGGTGATCTTTGGCTCCAAGGGTCTACTGCAAAGGAGTTTGAATAATTTGTTCCAATCAGAGTCCTACACCTTAAGACCCAATTTGAGGTTGATATGAGAAAAAATATTAGAGTTCACAGTCAGGATTTGGTATATATACCTAGATTTTCCAAGGTGGAGGGGGGTGTTATCAGGCCATATTAGCTGGAAGGTGCAATAGTCAGCTAAGAAACAACCACTAAAAGGTCTAATGGTATCAAAGGAACTAGATAGTAAGGAATATGTTCTCCATTGGGATTTGGGGATGTTGAAGTGGTTCAATTTTTTCCGATGTAGATAGCTCTCCTTGTTGAATTATATATTGGAAAGTAGAAAATCCTTTATCTGATCACTTTCTAGTTGAACAACCTTGTAGAAGAGCCAAGGGTTTATTTCCATGTTTAAGATTCCACCAAATGGATTTGAGACTATAGATTTCACCATTCTTTTTAGTTGATCCATTATTACACAGATGATGTTTCACATATTTCCACCCTTTCCAAATAATTTTGAATACATTAGAGCCCTGCACAGAAACATTGTACTCTATTGTGAGAATATCAGTGAAGCATATGTTATGCCACCATTTTTCTTTGCTAGGGTGAGTCATGTACAGGTTGTTTATCAACAAAAATTTCCAAGGTTCTTCCCCATAAGCCGCCTTAACAATCCATTTAATAGCTAGTGAAATACCCTGTGTCCTGAGGTCTTTAAGGCCCACCCCTTGGATTTATCTTTGGTACACCATTCCCATGAGACTGCATGCATCCTTCTATTACCTCTTCCATGAGACCAGAGAAAGTCTCTGATCAAATTTTAGATAGTATTGAATTGATGCTAGCTAAAAATCCATGTGGAGGAGAAGTAAATTTGATAAGAGGACATAATTTTATGACAAATTTGAAACCTCCTAGGGAATGAGAGGAGGTTAATGTCCCATCTGTTAATCTTTCTACTAATATTCTCCTTAATCAGGCCCCACATTTGATTGATATTAGGGTTGAGAAAAAAAGAATCCCCAAGTATCTAACTACATGGTCAAGTCCTCCCCACATAAATTCATATTTTCCCCACCAAGTTGGGGGAATTTGATCCCATCCTAGCATAATATATTTGGGTATAGAAACTTTTCTGCCTGATGCAAGGATGAATATGTTCACCTTAGTCATTATCTTGGCTATGTTAGATTCATATAGGTGTATTAGAATGGAGGTTTCATCTACAAATTGGATGTTAGAGACTTCTAGTTTATTGGGGAGGAGGATACCTTTAACTCTCAGAGACATAGTATCATTTCTAAGAAGGTAGTGGAGGGAGTTTGCAAAAATGAAAAAAAGAGGGGGAAAGGGGACATCCTTACCTGATGGATCTAGAAAGCCCCAAAAATTATGATCTAACTCCATTCACTTCTACCACATCCATGACACTGTAGAGGATAACATATAATATTTTGAAATAGTAGGGAAGGAATCCTAATGCATCCAACATCATACGGATAAAGTTCCACTCAATTCGATCATAGGATTTCTAATAGTCAATGAGGAGCATGACACTTTATTGACTAGACACCTTGGCCCAATATAATGATTCCTAGCATGTTATGAGGTTCTCAAGGATGTATCTCCCCTTCACAAACCCAGTTTGAGTGTTGTTAACAAATTTTGGAAGCAGGTTTTCAATCCTAAGTGCCAATGTTTTAGCTAGTATTTTGTATACCACATTAAGGAGGGTTATAGGCCTCCATTTTTAATCAAAATTCTGTCTCCATCTTTAGGTATAATTTTGATGACTCCTACATTTAGAATAGGGCCAAGAGTGCCTTCTTCAATGGGATCATTGAATACATTGAGAATATTATGACCAATTCAATCAATATTAACCTTATAGAACTTGATAGGTAGACCATCTGGGCCCAGAGCTTTATCATTAGCTATTTTATGGATGGGGTTTTGAATCTCTTCTAATCTAAGCCCTATGTTTAACACTACTACATCTTCTTCAAATACCTTCTTTGGGATGATATCCCTGATCCTGTTTCTAGTCGATTCTATGGGGAGGCCCAAACCTTCTGAAGTAAACAACTCTTTGTAGAACTTAGAGAAAGTATTAACAATCTCTTCCTGAGAGGTGATGATTTTATCTAGACCTCTAATATAGAAAATCTTATCTCAAGCCTCTTTCTTCTTTAAGGTATGAAAGAAGAATTTTTCACCTTTGTCTCCCAAATTAATCTAGTTAATTCTGGATCTAACTCTAGCACCTCTGGTTCTAGCTAGCTACAATTTCCTAAGAGAGTCCCTACAAAGAATCACCTTGTTAAGAAAATCAGGGTTGGAAGGGGAGTTATGAATATGTGATTATTTTTCTTGAAAAGATTCAACTAGCCTGTATTCTATGCCTCTAGAGTCCTTGGTCTTCATTTTCCCTACTGCTTTGAGCATACTTTGCTATGATTTCAAGGTTTGGGTCCATTTATCAATATCAGAGTCATGTTGAGAAAATTTCTGATTATACCAAGCTATGAATTTGGTTGCTGCCTACACATTCTCATCCTTGAAGAGGGAAGTATTAAGGGCATATCATTGCTTCTTAATTTCCTCAGATCTCTAATTACTAATAAGTTGTACAGAGGTGAATATAGGGTGATGATCATAGAGTGTGAAAGGGGAGAACTTAACACAATTATAATCATGAGGGGGGAAAACTAAAGAGATGTTTATTGAGGTAGAATCTATCTAATCTAGAGTAGAAACTTTTATCACCTTTCTAAAAGTTGGACCAAGTAAATCAAATTCCTTTTGAATCCCTTTTCTTCTCTGCCGTTGGATCAAATAGGTTAAGTTTGTTGACCATCCTATTACAATAAAGAGGTTTTCTACCTCTCCTTTCAAATTTAAGGCCTCCCATTTTATCTTGAGCCCTCTCTATCATATTGAAATCTCTTTCTAGAATATAGGGAATTTTAATTAAATATGACATCCACCTCCATAACTTAATTCTGTCACTTTCGTCATTGGGGGCATATATTGAGCACACCACATATTCTGTGTCATCATTCCTGAATCTGACCCATATTGCCCTGTTGTAGGGATAAATTCCCCAATCTTGTACAACTTTCTTCCAATTAGGTCCCACCAGAATGGAGGTCCCACCCTTTCCTCTGAGATGTTTGGTTGAGAAAGCATTTGCATCTTTCAAGTTGCATTTGAGGGTAATATCCAGTTCAAAGTGTATTGCCTTCACCTCTTGTAAAATGAGGATATCCAAATTTTTGTGCAAATTAAGAAGTCTCTTAACCATGTATTTCTCGTTAGAGGCATCAAGACCTCTAACATTCCATGATGCACAATTGATAATCACTTTCAACCCCTAAATGCCAGTATCCATGGGTTTCCTAAATGCTTTGAAGCATTTAGAAATATCAAATCTCAGGGCTTTAGCAGGTTTAGGATTCCCATTAGTGAGATGAGGCCTACCTCTTTTTTTTAACCAAGAATCCATCTCCATTCCATGACCAACCTTTCTTCTTTGACATATTTTCCTTCTTGTTCCCCTTGTAACTATCAGTAGTGAGGATAAATGTTTCATCATAATTATTACTTGGGGGATCCTCCTAGGATCTACCAATATCTCCTTCTTCTATCTCAAGATCCTTCAAATACACTGGGCCACCTCTTCTCATTCTTTAGGTAGGATAGAACCCTCCTCTCTGCTCCTCAACCTAGGAACATAAATCCACTGACTAGGTGGAGGTGGAAGGGGAGGGGGCATGTATAACTATAACAGAGAATTCATTTAGCTTATCTTCGATGTCTTCAATTATAGTTGAGGGGATCCCTCCTAAACTATCATTCTGATCAAGATTTATGGTCTCTACTAGGGGGAAGAGGGTACAAAAAAATCACCTAGGTTGCCTAACTTGTCTATAGAAAGAGCCAGGGATGAATCTAGGGTGGAGGGAGAAACTTGAGCATGAGAAAGGTTAGAGTAGACCTTCCACTTATGTTTCAAATTCCCCTTATTTTTCATAGCTCTGTCTCTAATCTTGACAATGAAAAGTTGCTGTGCTTTCTTAGTTATATGTTTTAGTTTGGGGTATTTACCACTCAAGCCAAAATGCAAAGCATCAATGTTAGGGATCTCTTCAAGGGGATTAGAGTTACCAAAATTATTTTTTGGAAGATCAGGGCATTCTTGAAAGTGGCCTTTAAGCTTATCAAGGGTAGCCCTGAGCCTTGCAGAGTCTTTATTCCAAGCAGGGGAGAGATTAGAATTTGTGGGGAGTGACAAGGGGATAAGGCTGGCACCGGTATGTATTCAATCCCAGGAGGAGACTTCTTTTGAATTTCTTTTGGGTTAGGGGAAATTTTAGGGCCAGCGACACCTCGCCTCTCAAAGATAGGGCAGTCCTATTTTTTGTGACCCTCTTTCCTACATATGAAAAAACCATTAAATCTACCCAGAAAGGTAACAAGGAAATGGATGGGAGAAGAACCAAGATCAAAATGTAGGGTTTCAGGGAATTTGATTCTGGGTTTGACAGAGACAAGGACTCAGACATCTATATTCAGAATGAGCACATTAGATTGGTAAATTCTTATAACTTTACTCACTGGTTCAAGGGCGAGGGGAAGGAGATTCAACATATAGGGTGGGAGGTTGCTGATAATCAGCCACCTAGGGCTAGATAGAACCAATAATTCATCTTGGGTAGCCTCAAGTGACCAGGGAATAACATGAAACTCACAGGGGCCAACTCTCCAAAACTGCTTGTCAATTATGGCTCTTTGTGATTTAGGGTCACAAAAAAACATAATAAACATACCTTTTTGAAGCATTCTACAGAATGAAAAGTGAAACCCCAATTTATGCCCCTAATTTTTTTGAAACCAGTCATTGAGAAAGTTCCTAGAAGGGACATTGGTTACGTCTAAAGCAACAAAAAAAATAGCACACTCTTTCAATCTAGAATTCTCCAAAAAAAGCCATGTCTTTTAGAAAATATATCTTTGCTTTTAAAAATGTCATTGGTTCTAGCTAACTTGTACATGTTAGGTTTGTAATTGTGTTTTCTTTCTATTAGCTTGCTGTGAGTTTTCATTTTTTGAGTATGCCATTTTTTTTTCAAGTTTTCCTTTTTTGAGTATGTCATTTTTTTCAACTTTCTTTTCTCTTCTTGTCAGAGTTGTAGACTTATCCACCTTGTTATATTTGTTGGACTTGTCCTTATTAGTATGTCCATTATTGGACCTTGATCACCTTGAATTTTATATTGATTCTTGTGGCATGGTCAATCATTGATAATTTTGCTTGTGTTTCTATTCATAATTTTTTTGCAATAGTTTGTTTTTGATTCTATAACTTTCAAAGTCATAATTTTCTTATTATCTATTATGTTCAAATTCGGGATTATAGATGTGTTTGGTAGTAACCTATTTTATTTGTGGAGGACATAAAATTGGATGTTTTTATTTAATATCATCATCTACACTTTATTAAATTCCTTTCATAATTCATTTTTAGTATTTCTAACGCCCCACTAGGGAACCTGGGAGGACAAGACATAAAACTTCTAAATATGCAAGTATTTTTTTCTCTCAAATAATACTCATCATTACTTCATATTTCTAGAACATAATTATACACTATCTAACCTATTAATATTCATAATATATTAATTAAATTATGAGCTTTATTGGTCTATGTTCATTTCAATGCATCAAGGTAAATGTTCCTACCTCATTTATTTAATTAACAACATTATTCCTCTTATCAATAAATTTCATATTGATTTCATAAACATCTATTATCCTATATATCACTTTCTTTTAATAATTTAGGTAAAAGATCAATATTCATTAAGGTGGGCATCATCTTACGCACTTCATTAATCTATACTCATTTTATGCACCCGGTAAACATAAACCAACTATAGAACATTAAAATCAAGTTACTAACTTATTTTATTTATTCAGAACTATTCATTATTTATAATTCCAATTACTAATCTATCATTTCACAATAACCTTTGAATATTTCATTTGGAGATAATAAATACTTTTCTAGATACATCAATACATAAATATATCTAAGTTTATTTACTTAATAGTTGAACATCATAAAAGGAATAAGAGAAATATGAACAAGTAATATGAACAACTTCCTTTTAATGATGACAACATGTTCAACACATAATATAATCTTTCCCCCTTTCTTTTCACTTAGAACTACCCACTCCCTTATACATTGCTTGAAATAGAATTACATCAATATACGTAATTATGCCACATACATATGACTCCTTATTGTAACACCCCAAAATTGGCATCTTACAACTCTAACCAATTTTGTTGCATTTGTCATTCTTTTGAATCATCAAAGTCCTATTGTACTAGGCAATTATGAGTTTTAACTGACTCTACTCGACCTAAGTGTCAAATGTAGAAAATCCTAAATCTACATTAATCATACATTATATTTAATTCCTAAATATCTATTGGCTAAAAAAACCTTATGATCAAATTAATTTAATTAATAAAGTCCTAGCACTTTAATTAAATTAAATTCACCCTCTTTAGCTAAAACACATGAAAATGAATTAAATAATATTTAATTATTAAATAAATATCCTCATTTCAATAATTGAATTTAAATACTCAGATAATTGAGAAAAACCTATTTATGAGGTCATATTTATTTAATTAATTAAATATTGTCAACAAAATCTTTCTTCTGTTCAGAAATAGAATCTTGAATTAATTATGCTTTAAAGAGAAAGAAAACAATTAAAATAAAATAAAACAGTTAAAATCAAAGAAAGAAAATAGTTAAAGCAAAGGGAAAACAATTTATTGTTTTCTTTTAAATAAAGCTTTCTATTCTAAACTGGCTTTTCTATCTGTTTCATTTTCAAATAGGAAAGTTTCTATTCTGATAATCTCCGAGTCTATAAAAGGACTCCCATTCCTCATTCAAAACCCCTGATTACCCTGGAGAAAATATGCATTGTTAGAATACTAAATTGTTTCTACATTTTTATCATCTCATTTCTAGTTAAAAGCTTTCATTTGCAATAAAATAATTTCAATTTCTATAATAATTGCATTGAAATCATGTCTTAGATTAATCTTGCATCTTTCAATTCTTAGAATAACCCTGCATTGCATTGCATTCATGGAGAAAAATCCTTCATTCCTAGATTGGTCTATGGTTGTGAGACTCTCGTTCTGAGAGCTATTTCAAAAACGCTATCTTGATAGAAGGCAACAGGTCGAATCATGCAGGCATGCAGGATGAATAATCTCATATTCATTCTTGTGTGTATCTGGTGAAGAAGGACTATGTTGAAGTGTATGGTGAGTTAACAAGGCCAAATTTACCACATACATTTCTGGAGCCCACCGTGGGGCAGGTACATTTCTGTTCTGGCCTCAGTTCATTTCATTTTTTTTTCATTTTTCTACATTCTGTCTATACTTTTGTACTACTCTATTTTAGTATCACGCGAACTTTCTGAGCGTCTCGCGCGAACTTTCTAGTTCTTCACATGGCTCTCTGAACTTCTTCGCATGATCTAGGCTGAATCATCACACGAAATTACACACCAGAGCTTTCATTTGATATTTTCTCGTCTCAGTTTTCTAACCATTTGCTATTTTCTGACATCTATGTTTCTCTAATTTTATCTTTTGAAACTGCTTAACAGTGGTTTGCAGGACGCTGAGATAAAGAAAAGAAATCATAAACTTCTAACGTGTTTATTGCAGGATGCTAAAATGAAGAAAGACATTACAAACTACTAATGGGCTTATTGTAGGATGTTTGTCGAAGACCTTGCATGTTTTCACAAATTCTCATGTCTATTTTTAGTAGTTAAAACACACTTCAATTGGTGTTTAAAATGAATCATTGTCTTGTGTGATTGTAGTGTTTTTTAGATTGTAATCCTAAGAAATACATGAATGTATCCTCTCCCCTTGCCTTTATGGATCTTGGGTGTAAGAGAAATTCATGTGATTCTTCTAGAGTGACTACCTCCCGAGAGCTTTAGCAGAGCCGGTGAGAGTGGATGCCCAACTGGTAACAGGCTAAAGCCAAGCCCTTCCAAACCAGTATACAAAAAATGCTATTATGATTAATTTCACAATAGACAGGTATGAATTTGTTGTGGAAACCAAAATCTCCTCTAGTACCCTAGTGGTGTGTTAAAGTCCCTACATTGTTAAGGTGAAATCCCCTCCATGAAAGGATTGGGAGAGCCCTATTTATTGGGAAAATGACTTGATCACAACCACCTAAATGGATGTCCTTACTACAAACTGTTGTTCTAGTTTCCAAAAACCCTCTATCTATTGGTGCGGAAGGTCAGAGACTGACTAAGATGCCCCACACTCTTATGACTCTTAGTAGAGACAATAACCCTTTGGGAAGCAATTCTTTTGGGGTTCAAAGCTTGGTGTGCCTGAGAAGTGAGTGCACATGTAAGGAGGAGCCCGTGCCTCCAAGCTTCTAAGTTTTTTACTAAGAGTAGGCGTAGATAAACTTTGGTTCAAGTGGGGATTCAACAAATACTGTCTTGGCTATCCTAGGATTGTGATGTTTTTGTTCTAGTACTACAAACATTCTGTTTAATATGTTTTGCATGGGTGTATCATTTGAACAATAAAAAATATCATCAAAACACATAAAATGTCAATCTTGAACATGTCCAAAACAATTTGTAACTCAAACTATTTGTCAGAAAACAACATGATTTTATCTTGGGAAACACAATCTGGTCTCAACTGTCTGATTCTGTAAATGTTCATTTGTCAAAATTTGCATAGTTTCACGTGACATTTCAAAATCTTCACATCACTATCTAAGAATATTTGTGTGATACACTAGAAACTATCACGCAACATTTGGCAATAGTGCTATTATTTTGTCACTTTTTCTTCACCAGTCTGGTGTCATTCTTCACACGAGACTGCAAATTTTTGCGCACGTCAGTGAGAATTTTCACGTGAAAGTACATTTCTTCATGCTAGTCTAAAGCCTTTTTTTCCAAAACAGTGAGCTAATTCCTTTCAGTTAAACATAAATCTATCAAATCTGGTCTCTGATCTGGGTCTATTTTTCTGCCTTCTATCTTCACACAGTCTAAAACTTGGTTTCTTGGGTTGAGAATTACGTGATTCTTGCTTAAACTGGTCTCGTCTCATATTTTTGGTCTCTTTCATCTGTGTTGTCATGCCTTGTGTCACAATAGTCATCTCTTGGCTATTCTAGCCTCATCTCTGATTATTTGCACCAAGGATACTTCACCCTTTAGCACTTTCTGTGCATTTACTTTGAGACAATTTCAAGTTTGGTCCTAGTTCACATCCCTTGTTCAAACTTTGTCTATGACTGTCACAACTCAAAGTGGAAAAACATTTCCTTCAATCAATCAAGATGAATCTATGCTTTCCACACCATTTTTGGCTACATCTAGTGAGGAATCATCTTGATCTCCTTCCCCAATACTTTGACCTTTCATCAAACGGTCATTTCCAGTGGATTTTAGTCAGGTTCGAAATCCTTTGTTCCAAGTAGACCCAAGTTCTGAGAACACTCAATCTTTTGATATTGAGTCTTTACACCTTGAACCCTTGCATTCTAGCAACATGGTAGATCATAACCAATTAGGTGAGGCTAGCAGAGCTGACCTCCTTAAAACTTGGGGTAAGTCCTATTCTCAAGACCCCCTAACAATGTGGAAACAAAAACAACTCAAGAAGAGATTGCACAGGTTCATGCTAATAAATATTTCTGTAGGATGATGGGAGTTCTCCTAGCTGAGGAGAAAGAGAAATACATTCTTGAACTAGCCAATCAAGGGGCTAAGTTACCCTCCAACTATGATGTAGAAAAACTTGTTGAGAAAGAGGAAAAAACTAAATACTTCCGCTTGCAAAAAGAAATGCAAACTATGCAAGAGCAACTCTCTCAACTCTTGAAAGAGAAAGACAAACCTATTACACAATTCACGCTAGCAAGCATCTATCCTTTCCCATTTCACAAAGATCTTTGCATGCCTCCTTTTCCCAAAGGAGTTGAACTTCATAAATATGACAAATACTTGGGTAAATCTGACCCTCAAGATGATTTGAGAGAGTTTGGTGCTCTCTCCATGGAGTTCATACATGACACAACCTATCTCATATGTCTTTTCCCACATAGTTTGGGAGGGCCAGCTATGGAATGGTTCTCTAGACTACCAACTGGCATCAATACTTTTGATGAAATTGCCAATTTATTTCTACAACACTATTCCCACAACATCCAACATCCGGTTCATATCTGAGATCTTTGCAACTTGAAACAAAATCATGGGGAATCTATCTTGACATTTCTCCAAAGATGGAGACAACTTTATACATGATATTCTCACAAGATACCTAAATCCAAAAAGTTGGACATCTTGCTCGATAATCTTCTCCCCAACTATGGGTACCAAGTATAGCTATAAGGTCCTCTAACCTTTGATGACATGGTTAAGAAAGCTGTGAGAATTGAGACATTCATGATCAAGAAAGGAGAACTGACCTTACATAAGAAAAATAAACAAGGATCTTCCTCCTCAAGCAAAGATAAACTCAAATTTCCCAACAAGAACCAAAATGTTGTGAATGATGGAGTTGTGGACAATGTGACTCCCAAGCCTTCCAAGGCTGCCTTTAACCTCACTACCATGATGCAAGCGGCCAAAGCCACTGAACATGTTGCGAAAGATTCCAAACCGAGTACTTCACAATTTTCTGGACCTAAACCTTGGGCTCCTAGACCCAAGCGTGAGTTCGCTCCTTTAGGAGAACCTCTTGAGGCAATTTACAAGACTCTCTTGGACAACCATTTACTCACTCCACTGGATAATTCATGACCTTATGATCCACTACCAAGACCCCCTTGGTGGAATGAATCCGCTTATTGTGATTTTCACCAAAACAAAGGTCATAAAATGGCTACTTGTCTTAAATTGTGGCATAAAACCAGGATCTCATCGATAGTGAGGTTATTGCTGTGGGAGGTCACAACAAAAATTCTGATCACCAAGCTTTCAAAGATCCATTTCCTCCCCATGGAAAAGGTGAATCATCTAAAGACAAAAATACTGATGCTAAGGTCAACTATACATACACCAATAACGACAATGTCATTAATATGGTTGAACCTATTGATATTGAATATTGTAATGTCATCATTCTCAAGGGAAGGGAAGATACTTCCAAGTCCAAAACACCTATCATATTGCAAGGGTCTATGCCTTAGTCTTCTAATTAAGAATAGTCTCAAGTCAGTGCTAATGTTGTTACTCGATCTCATGCTAAGATCATCCTCAAAGGCCCTAAGCCTTCTATGTCTACATCAACTCAACCTTCAGAAAAAGCTAAGGTTGACTCTGCCAATAATAATCCAAAATTGGGTTCCTCATCTAATGCTACCAATTACAACATTCTTGATCAATTGCAATGTACTAATGCTCAGATCACTATTTTTGAGCTCCTAAAAATCTCCCCTACTCATAGGGAAATCCTGGACAAAGCCCTCACCGAGGCAAATGTCCCAAAAGATCTTGATCTCAACTAGTTTCAATCCATGGTAGGTCACTTGACCTCCTCCCATTACTTGTCTTTATCTAAGGAAGATGATCATTCTTCGAGTCACCCGCATAATAACCCGCTGCACATTGAAGTCATGATAGGTCCAAAGCATGTTCACCATGTTCTCATAGATAACGACGCTGGCCTCAATATTTTCTCTTCTAGTTTCCTTATTGAGTTAGGCTACGGTGAAGATTGCATTGGTGCTCACAAAAATATTACTATTAAGGCCTACGATGAGGAAGAATGTAAATCCAAGGGGCTAGTTGTGTTACCAATTAGAGTTTGCCTTATTGAACGAGATGTTATCTGTCAAGTGCTTGACATTCCTTTGACATACAATATTCTATTAGGCAGGACATGGATCCATGAAATGCAGGCTATCCCTTCAACATACCATCAATGCTTTAAATTACCATTCCAAGGATCTAAAGTGACTATACCCACTAATACACACTATGAATGCAATGCCCTCACAATATCTGCTGATATCTTTATGCCTACCAATAGAGAATCTATTGAAATCCTTGATACTAAATTAAAAGAAATGGAAAAGAGTTTGACACTCAAAGAAACTAACATGGGAGGATATCAAATTGAACCTGTGCTATCTATTACATCTTTTCCTTTGTCTCCATGTTCTTTTGGGAGACCTTTTGAGAGCACTAAACCTTCTACGGTTCCTCCTCCAACAAAGTATGGTGGTACCTTTGTACAAGCCATAGTACCATTAGAAGAAGAAGCTGAAAACAAAGCTATCAAAGCTTGGATTTATAAAGAAGAAGACAATTCTGAACAAACTACTCCACCTTATGACATAAAATCTGAGTAGTATGGCAAAGGTCTATCCATTATGCAACATTTTGGCTATAAAGGAAATGGTCCCATAGGTGCGAATCATAAGGGCTTGATTGCACCACTTGCAGCTATTGGTTGCAGAACACATGACTCTACAAGTATAGGCTTCAAGAAACTCACATTTCAACTGGGTATAAACAAGTTTGTACCTCGAGAAGATAAACAACTAATACCTGAAGAAACATCTAAAACTATAGAATCTGAAGATAGTTCTGATGAGGATATTTTTCCTTATCCTATTCCTCCAGACCTGGCGACATTCTTTGCTGAGCCAGATGACTTTATACCATGTGTCAGTATAGTAGAAAATGACAGCGATTCTGATGACACCACTTCCTTTGCTCCATTAACTTATGAGGAGTGGAAAGAAATATATACTCTAAATCCAAGTCATCAGGGTGATTTATAAATACCACCACACTTTCAAGAATAGTTTGAACAGGAATCCTAGTCACTTCTCACTACACAATAGGCAACTGATGCTACAAACACTAATGAGGTACCTAGGTCAAAAGGTGCTCATCTGACTATAGTAGAGGTTCTAGGAAGAACTCATCCCAATTGGGGACAAAGGGTTGATTTCACTCATGTTCTTGACATGACACCTAATGATGAAACAGACTCTCATGAATATGAGTTTGACAACTTTTCATATGCCACCTCTGACAGAGATACAGATACAGCTAACACATATGAAAACCTTCTTGAAGTAGGTGAAGGGTCTAGTGTAGGGTCACACGAGTCTGACTCCATAGATGTTAACATATCATCTACTGTGGTCGCTAGGAATCAAAGGAATTCAACTATGCCTTTGGATGAGATCGCTTTAGGTCTCGACTTGCTTGTCCATGCTTTTGATGATTATACCGTGAACACACTTGAACCCGTCACTTCTCTTTCACTTCGCCATCCTGAGCTTATAGAATAGAACTCTACCTCCCTGTCTAATGAAGTACTTACATTCCATAATGATTATGCTCTTGCCTATTACCTACACTTTATCAAACCTGTAACATCTTCCACTAGCGAAGCAAGTGTCAAGATTGTGGCAGTATCAGAGCCTAAAACAGTCAAAATAAAAGATGTATCCAAGGGTGAAAACCTCTCTAGGGCACCCGAGGATGAGAAACTTGATGTGCTTCTGATTCATTTTTAGGAATGATCATCTGTGCTTATTGAACCAACTCAACTTATCAACTTGGGTACAGAGGCAAAACCTCAGATCATTCACTTGGCACAATCACTATCAGAGGCAGAAAGAGAGGAATTCACTACATTCTTCCAAGGTAAAAATATAAACTTTTCATGGAAATATTTAGACATGCCAGGATTATACCCTAATCAAATCATGCATCATTTTTCCATTGCACCAAGTGTCAAGCCCGTCAAGTAGAAGCTTTGAAAAATGCATCCACATGTAGCTCTACTTGTCAAAGCTGAATTGGAGAAACTTCTTAAGGCAATATTTATCAGAGTAATTGACTATGCAGAATGGATCTCTAATATTGTTCCAGTATCAAAACATGATAAATCTATACGAGTCTGCATAGACTTCAGAGACTTGAATTTGGCATGTCCTAAGGATGATTTTCGATTGCCTAATATTGATGTGATTATAGATATGACAGCAGGGTATGAAATGTTCTCCCTAATAGATGGTTTCTCTGGCTATAATCAAATAAAAATCACACCGGAGGACCAAGAGAAAACTGCTTTCGCATGTGCCTGGGGCACTTTCTGTTGGAATGTCATGCCCTTTGGACTCAAAAATGCTGGTGCTACATATCAAAGAGCTATTACTACTATATTTCATGACATGATGCATAAAAAAATGAAAGATTATGTGGATGACACTCTAGCTAAGAGAATGCACCGAAAGAAGCATCTTGTAGATCTAGGTCCTATACTAGATTTTATGGAACAGTTCAGTCTGAGGCTCAATCCTAAGAAATGCACATTTGGTGTAACATCTGGAAAATTGCTTGGCTATATCATCTCTACCAAAGGCATCAAAGTGGATCCTACAAAAGTACAAGCTATCATAGAATTGCCGCCACTGAAGAATATTAGACAAATGAGAGGACTTCAAGGCCAACTATAGTCTATCCGACATTTTATCTCACAACTGGTGGACAAGTCACAACCATTCACCAAGACTTTACATAAGGGTGTGGCTTATCAATGGAACAAAGAATGTGATGAAGGGTTCACACAAATCAAATAGTATCTTGCGAACCCGCCAATCTTGATGCCTCCTATTCATGGGAAGCCACTTATACTTTACATCTCTGCTACAAATACATAATTGGGTATCCTATTGGCTCAAGAAGATCAGCACAACAAAGAAAGGGCCATCTATTACATTAGTAGAACTTTGGTCTCATATGAAATGAAATATTCTTCTATAGAGAAGGCTTGCCTTGTAGTGTTATTTGCTTCACAAAAACTGTAGCACTATATGTTAGCTCATACTACACATCTAATTGCTAAAATTGACCCTCTGAAATATTTGCTCAGTAAAGCTACCCTCATAGGTAGACTAGATAAATGGGTCATGCTTCTCAATGAATTTGATATTGAATATGTGGAAGGAAAAGCCATTAAGGGATAGGCAATTGCAGATCAATTGGCAGAAGCACCTCTAGTAGATCATCAACCATTGCACATTGAATTCCTAGATGAGTCCATATTACTTCTCACACATCGATCATGGACTATGTTTTTTGATGGTTCATTTACCCAATAGGGGTCAGGTGTTGGAATACTATTCATTACACCTCAAAGGTACTCTTTACCAAAATCATATAAGATGTTGTTTCCTTGTACAAAAAACATTGCTGAGTACGAAGCCTTAATCAATGGTATGAAGATCACCCTTGAGTGACAATTAGATGAACTCAAGGTCCTTGGAGATTCACAGTTAGTCATCAATCAAGTTAATGATATCTATCAGATAAAGGATGACAAGTTGGTGCCTTATAAATGGTTGGATCTCTAATATTATTCCAGTATCAAAACATGATAAATCTATACGAGTCTGCACAGACTTTAGAGACTTAAATTTGGCATGTCCTAAGGACTATTTTCCATTGCCTAATATTGATATGATTGTAGATATGACAACAGGGTATAAAATGTACTCCCTAATGGATGGTTTCTCTGGCTACAATCAAATAAAAATCACGCCGGAGGACCAAGAGAAAACTGCTTTCACATGTGCTTGGGGCACTTTCTGTTGGAATGTCATGCCCTTTGGACTAAAAAATGCTAGTGCTACATATCAGAGAGTTGTTACTACTATATTTCATGACATGATGCATAAAACAATGGAAGATTATGTGGATGACACTCTAGCTAAGAGCATGCACTGAAAGAAGCATGTTGCAAATCTAGGTCCTATACTAGATCGTATGGAACAGTTCAGTCTGAGGCTCAATCCTAAGAAATGCGCATTTGGCGTAACATCTAGAAAATTTCTTGGCACCAACTTGTCATCCTTTGTCTAATAGATATCATTAACTTGATTGATGACTAACTGTGAATATCCAAGGACCTTGAGTTTGTCTAATCGTCACTCAAGGGAGATCTTCATACCATTGATTAAGGCTTCGTACTCAGCAATGTTGTTTGTACAGGGAAAAAACATCTTATATTCTTTTAGTAAAGAGTACCTTTGAGGTGTAATGAATAGTATTCCAGCATGTGATCCTTGTTGGGTAAATGAACCATCAAAAAACATAGTCCATGATCAATGTGTGAGAAGTAATATGGACTCATCTGGGAATTCAATGTGCAATGGTTGATGATCTACTAGAGGTGCTTCTGCCAATTGATCTGTAATTGCCTATCCCTTAATGGATTTTCCTTTCACATATTCAATATCAAATTCACTGAGAAGCATGACCCATTTAGCTAGTCTACCTGTGAGGGTAGCTTTACTGAGCAATATTTTAGAGGGTCAATTTTAGCAATTAGACGTGTAGTATGAGCCAACATATAGTGCCGCAGTTTTTGTGAATCAAATACCACTGCAAGGCAAGCCTTCTCTATAGTAGAATATTTCATTTCATATGAGACCAGAGTTCTACTAATGTAATAGATGGCCATTTCTTTGTTGTGCTGATCTTCTTGAGCCAATAGGATACCCAATGATGTATTTATAGTAGAGATGTAAAGTATAAGTGGCTTCCCATGAATAGGAGGCATCAAGATTGGCAGGTTCACAAGATACTGTTTGATTTGTGTGAACCCTTCATCACATTATTTGTTTTATTGATAAGCCACACCTTGTGTAAAGTCTTGGTGAATGGTTGTGACTTTTCTGCCAGTTGTGAGATAAAACGCCGGATAGACTATAGTCAGCCTTGAAGTCCTCTCATTTGTCTAATGTTCTTCGGTGGCAGAATTTCCATGATAGCTTGTACTTTTGAAGGATCCACTTTGATGCCTTTGGCAGAGATGATATAGCCAAGCAATTTTCCAGATGTTATGCCAAATGTGCATTTCCTAGGATTGAGCCTCAGACTGAACTATTCCATACGATCTAGTATAGGACCTAGATCTGCAAGATGCTTCTTTCAGTGCATGATCTTAGCTAGAATTTCATCCACATAATCTTCCATTCTTTTATGCATCATGTCATGAAATATAGTAGTAACAACTCTCTGATATGTAGCGCCAGCATTTTTGAGTGCAAAAGGCATGACATTCCAACAGAAAGTGCCCCAAGCACATGTGAAAGCAGTTTTCTCTTGGTCCTTTGGCGTGATTTTTATTTGATTGTAGCCAGAGAAACCATCCATTAGGGAGTACATTTCATACCCTGCTATCATATCTACAATCATATCAATATTAGGCAATGGAAAATCATCCTTAGGACATGCCAAATTCAAGTCTCTGAAGTTTGTGCAGACCCGTATAGATTTATCCTATTTTAATACTGGAACAATATTAGAGATCCATTCTGCATAGTTAATTACTCTGATAAATACTGCCTTAAGAAGTTTCTCCAATTCAGCTTTGACAAGTAGAGCTACATGTGGATGCATTTTTCGAAGCTTCTTCTTGACAAGCTTGACACCTGGTGCAATAGACAAATGATGCATAATTAGATTAGGGTCTAATCCTGGCATGTATGAATATTTCCATGCAAATTTTATCTTTTTACCTTGGAAGAATGTAGTGAATTTCTCTCTTTCTGCCTCTGATAGTGATTGTGCCAAGTGAATGATCTGAGGTTCTGCCTCTATACCCAAGTTGATAGGTTGAGTTGGTTCTATAAGCATAGATGATCATTCCTAAAAATGACTTAGATGTGCATCAAGTATCCCATCCTAAGGTGCCTCAGAGAGGTTTTCACCCTTGGATACATCTTTTATTTTGACTGTTTTAGGCTTTGATATCTTTCAGTCACTTTTGTGACACTTTTGTTCCTTTGCGAACCCTACTGATTTGACATTGATTCAGCGCCATATGCTTGGGGGAAACCAAATATTTTTTGTCCTCACAACATACATCAAGTCAGTCATCATTACTTGGGGGCATGGGTCCCCCATTTGATCACATATTTGGTTTACACCTGAGTCAGTAATCTTGTCACTTCTCAAGGACAACTCGGTACTGACACAAATCGATACACATACACATACACATCTACATTCACAAAATTTGAAACTGGCTGAGCTATGCTTGAATCTTTCTTTGTATACTGTCTATTCTTATGGATTTTATTGATAATTTCTTTGTCTACTACTTGTTGGTATAGTCCCGATGATCCAAAAATGTCAAATAAACAAGGTGTATGTGATAAGAGCTCTGACACTAAGGTGGAACAGTCTCACATACCTCTATCTTGTTTATTTGCATGCCATGGTGAGGTCGGTACTATCTCCTTGACTGTTATTGCTCTATTTTTTATTGCTTTATTTTTTTATGCATGATCACACTCATGGTTATCTTGGCTTTGAATGCCTCGAGATAGGTGTACTCTTGTAACATTAACTGGAAACAATGTTCAGGTTATCTTGGCTTTTGTACCCTGGTGCTTACATTTGTTTCCTACATTTTATACGATGAAAGTCATATTCATATCCTTATGGTTGCATTGTGGCGCTAGTAAGGGTTGTATCAACTTTGATGTTCCAAAAAAATGCTCAATGATGAAGATTTTACGATGGGTCTCACAACCATGTCCTAGAATTGCACTCTCATTTGCATCTAGCATAGGATTGCATTTTCATTCTAGACTTGCATTGTGGCAGCGATTTGGTGTTCTCTTCATTGCATTCTCCTGGGTTCATACATTGGGGAGTTCTTCTTTACTATCCTAGTTTCATCATGACTGTACAGGTGTTTGATCCTCACTCTCAATTCTTCACATGTTCTTTTGGTTAGCATTCATCGTCCTGCATGAGATGTTATTACCATACACATTACATATTCACAACTCATTATCATCTACACATCACATTAACATATTATCATTCATAAGTGCATTCACAACCATCATTTGCATACATATTTTCATCTACATACATGTGCATTTCATACATTTACATATATTCTAAACATGTTCATTCATTTGCATACATTCTACACCATCTACACATCTAAGCATATAGGGAACATCTCATAAAAGACAATATGACACATGTGATGATACCAAAAGACAAGCTCATATATATGTCCAATGTGTCGATAAAAATACAAAATGGTGCTACTCGAGCATGATCTATCTCAAAATGGTGATATAAATACATGGATGCCAATGCATCAAATACATCCTATGATCTCATCTATCTATCAATCACAACTAACTCTGGCCTTCCCCCTCGTCACCTGGAGGAGGTGGAGGTGGAGGCCTATCTGGTGGATGTGGTGCCTGTGCACCCTCTGACCCTCTTGCATAGGTAAAAAATCTAGCAATCTGTGATGCCTCATTAGGCACCACGCCTATATATGATGCATAATAATACACCGCTCGAGCAGTCTGATGTCAAATCTCCTCCTGCGCTACCCGTAGCTTCTCTCAGAGATCATATATCTCCTGATATCTATCTAAAAGTCATGCATCTCATAGGGTCACCTGTATCTATAAATCTTGGACTTGTCTCAAGAGCTGTCGAACTCTCTCCCAAGAACGTCGCTGTGGATCTTGTGCTGGATCCTGTGCAGGCTGATCCTCCTGCATAAGATCCTCCTACTACACCTCCTCCCATGGAGGTACCTACTACTCCTCAACTATCTTCTCCATAGTCCTTCATAGAGACTATCTCATACTGCCGCTGCCGCTGGCCCCAATGTGCATCCCCATATGTCGAGCAGGGATGTCCACCTGTACCATCCGGGGATAGGGACCCTGCTGTATCCTTGGCTGTGCTCTCTATTGTAGCGGGGGCATTGGCACCTGCTATTGTAATACCTGTGGCTGCACCACCTGTGGTGGTACTACATGTCCTCGGCTTGCCATCCTGACAAGATCCATGAACCTAGGGAATGGATGTGTGAAAAAATGCTCCCTATACTTTATAGTCATGTCACCATCTGCTACGTCTCACAGATAGTCCCACTATACTGGGTCCAATGCTTGAATATCAATCATAGTAAATCCTAGTCTAGCTTTGTCATCCATCCCCTCCTCACCTCATCTATGAATCTAGCATATGTTGTGTACTCCTGAGATATATCCTGTGGGCGACTGAACTGCCAACATACCAGCTTCTGCGGGAATCTCTCTATGACTGTGATAGCATGAACAATCATCGCACGTGAACAAAACATATAGTTGAGCTACTCTGCAACATCATCCCATGCCTCTGTAAATATCCATGGCCTCCAGACTACTGCTGCTAAGTCATCGAGCTGGGATCCCCACTGATCTATCTTACCCAGCGCTGGCTGAGTAATCATACCCCTATATCTGCATATATATGGCTCTAGAGGATGCCTTAATTTCTCGCATATTGTCCTAGTCATAGGAAGGTGCTCCCATGCCCATAACTATAGTACAAATACCCCAGCTGCCATACTC
Source organism: Thuja plicata (assembly GCA_018584345.1). Lineage (NCBI taxonomy): Eukaryota > Viridiplantae > Streptophyta > Pinopsida > Cupressales > Cupressaceae > Thuja > Thuja plicata. Next base: position 10,797,671 of record MU227244.1, on the reverse strand, counting down.
TTCTCCTCCCACTAGACGATCTCATGCATCTCGTGATACATGTGGGCCAACATGCACTAACCCCATCCATAATGTCAGGGTTGTGCCAACATCTGCTATAGCATCCTCCCCCAGCCACACTCAAGACCATTTTGTCCATGATCAGGCATCAGATAGCACCCAAGGAAGCATGCTAGTACCACTCATAATCTATGTGATGAGGTCATCCTGTAATATCTCCCTCAGTGCTAGTGTCCCAAGTCTAGGCTGCACCTCGTACTCTATCCTGGCTCCATGGAATGGGATCCTTAATATCCGGTAGGTGTCCTCAGGGGTCACGATCATCTCACTCTATGGCAGATAGAACGTGTTTGTCTCCCAATAGAAATGCTCAACCAGTGCTCCTAATAATATGTGATTTACTCAAATCTTGGGTACATCACATAGCAAGCTTAAGCCCAAAGTGCCCAGATGCGCTATCTCTGCATCATCTAGCTATGCCACAAGTTTGCTGATTGTTGGGAGGTGTGATTTGAAGGCAATATCTGGAAAGTCAACCTGCAAGACATGCAAACAATAGTGCACAATCAGTAATCTGAAATAATTAAAGCATAATGAGATAATTAAGCATTCAAGACATCCTACAGACAGGAACAATGCTGATGCAAATGCTATTGGATGCAACACAGATTGATTTCATGTTCTAATTACTCACTTTTCTCCATGCGAAGAAGCATATTTTCGTGCGACAAAGTACTCTTTCACACGAAGAAGTTTTTTGGGTCGCGTGATATTTGATGTTCCCGTAAACTTTTATGATTTGTCGCGTGAGAAAACACCCTATGGAAGGGTTTCTCATGCAAACATGGTACTCTCCCACATGATATTTCCCACCGCATGGCACGAAAAGGAGTTTTGTCACACGAGATTTCCCTACGGGCCGCGTGAAGAAACTACTTCTTCGTGCGAAAACCCGCGGACCATTTCCTAAAAACATGGACAACAATGCAAAATTGACTAAAAGTGGTAAAATTTGATATGCAGAGAGGTTTATCGACCACTTACTGGAGGTCCGTACGCTGCCGACCGACTGTGCCTCCTAGATCACTTGAATCGATGTGTGCTGTAGGGGACCACCATTTTCCCTCAGAGCTCAATTTGCAAAAGTCAAAAGCTTGAAATGATTTGAATATTAACCTTTTCATCCTTATATAGGTTTTGACCTAATTTTTCAAAGTGCTCCATTTTGCGTAAAAACTTCACCATTACCTATTTTGACTGCTCTGATTCCATTTTCATGATCGAAATCAAAATTAGACACTTCTATATGGCCCAAAATCACATTTTAATTTTTTTGGGACTGACGCGATCAGACGCTTGTACATTCAACTTTCTAATGTCGCTTTATTGTCAGACTCATATCTTATCATCATTTTCTCAAATCTTTGACTTTTTTCATAAAAAGTCAACTCTAGTCAAGTCTTGTCAACCCTAGTCAAAATTGGTCAACCTGGACCTCAACATCTCTCAAAATTGATTCTAAATCTTCCAGATTCTTCCGTAATCTATTCTGATTTCTTCTTGGTCTTTGACTCACCATCTATCTGTGATTTTTCGCTCTCAATCATCATTATGATTTGTCATCTTTCCATTTCACTTCCGAGGGGGCAGGATGATTACATCATTAAATCTCTTGAATCTCTTTTTTTAATCAATCTGATCTAATTTTCAAAAGTCCTCATTGCTAGGGGCATCTCATCAGTTGGGGCATGTTCAGTTTTTTGTACCTCACGGTCAAAACTGGGTGCTCCATGAATTTTAAATAATAAGGGCATCTTTGTTCCTTACATCTTGTCATATATTAGGTATCGTGGCATTCTAACTTGGATCCCTGAGAATCAAGCTTCATTCTGGAGATGATTCTTGAAATCTCAATCTATTAAGTATCTGAATAATGTAACTCATATTCTTGAGGATCAAGCTTTGTTCTAGAGATGATTCTTGAAAACTCATCTATTGGGAATTGGGGCATTCTAACCCTTACTCCTGAATCAAGCTCCGTTCTGGAGATGGTTCTAAACCTCTATTTACTATCTTTTGAGATAGGTATCAGGGCATTCTAACCTTGAATCCTAAAGGTTGAGCCTCATTCTGAGGACAGTCTTGTGAAAGATATCAATCCAACCAGTGTCTGGGAAATCTAACCTAGATATTAGGGGACTAAGCTTCATCCCAAAGATAGTCCTAAAATCTCTATTGATTATCTTGTTGGACAGGTATCGGGGCATTCTAACCTAGACTCCTGAAGGTTGAGCCTCGTTCTGAGGATCCTCTTGTGAAAGATATCAAGTCTATTAGGTATTAGGTCATTCTCACCTAGATCCTTGAGGATAAAGCTTCGTTCTAGAGATGATTCTCGAAAACTCTATCGATACTCAGTCTTGACAATTCTTTTCTTTAGTTTGTACATATCTTTCGGTCACTTTTGTGACACTTTGGTTCCTTTGTGAACCCTACTGATTTGACATTGACTCAGTGCCATATGCTTGGGGGCAACCAAATCTTGTTTGTCCTCGCAACATACGTCAAGTCAGTCATCGTTACTTGGGGGAACGGGTCCCCCATTTGATCACATATTTGGTTTACACCTGAGTCAGTAATCTTGTCACTTCTCAAGGACAACTTGCTACTGACACAAACTGGTGTTTTTCAACACCACCATAAACAATGTTTTTTTAACACTATCTTTGGACACATTTGTGTTTTTCAACAAACATCGAATATTTCACACGTAAACATCTATCGTTAACAATCAAACACGATGCACTCACAAGCACAATGATGTTTTTCAACACCTCATACACATCTACATTTGAAAACTTTGAAACTGGCTGAGCTATACTTGAATCTTTCTTTGTATGTTGTCTGTTCTTATGTATTTCATTGATATTTTCTTTATCTACTGCTTGTTGGTATAGTCCCGATGATTTGGAAACGTCAAATAAACAAGGTGTATGTGATAAGAGCTCCCGCACTAAGGTGGAACAAATTCACATCCCTTGATATTGTTTATTTGTACACCATGGTGAGGTCGGTACTATCTCCTAGACTATTATTTCTTTGTTTGTTATTGCTTTGTTTGTTTACTTATGATTGCACTCATGGTTATCTTGGCTTTGAATGCCTCAATACTGGTGTACTCTTGCAACATTAACTGGAAACAAAGTTCATGTCATCATGGCTTTTGTGCCCTGGTGCTTACATTCGTTTCCTACATTTTATCTGATGAAAGTCATCTTCATATCCTTATGGTTGCATTGTGGTGCCAGTAAGGGTTGTATCGACTTTGATGTTCCAAAAGAATGCTCAATGATGATGATTTTACAATGGGTCTCACAACCATGTCCTAGAATCGCACTCTCATTTTCATCTACCATAGGATTGAATTTTCATTCTAGACTTGCATTGTGGTAGTGATTCAGTGTTCTCTTCATTGCATTCTCCTAGGTTCATACATTGGGGATTTCTTCTTCACTGTCCTAGTTTCATCACGATTGCACATGTGTTCGATCCTCACTCTCAATTCTTCACATGTTATTTTGGTTAGCATTCATCATCTTGAATGAGATGTTAGTACCATACACATTACATATTCACAACTTATTATCATCTACACATTGCATTAACATATTCTCATTCATAAGTGCATTGATAGCCATCATTTGCATACATATTTGTATCTACATACATGTGCATTTCATACATTTACATATATTCCAAACATGTTCATTCATTTGCATACATTCTACACCATCTACACATCTAAGCATATAGGAAACATCTCATAAAATATAATATGACACATGTGATGATACCAAAAGACGAGCTCATATATATATATATCCAATGTATCAATACAAATACAAAATGGTGCTACTCGAGCATGATCTATCTCAAAATGGTGATATAAATACATGGATTCCAATGCATTAGATACATCTTATGATCTCATCTATCTATCAATCACAACTAACTTTGGCCTTCCCCCTAGTCAGCTGGAGGAGGTGAAGGTGGAGACATATCTGGTGGAGGTGGTGCCTATGCACCCTCTGACCCTCTAGCATAGGTAAAAAATCTAGCAACTTGTGATGCCTCATTAGGTACTACCCCTATATATGACGCATAATAATACGGCCACTCGAGTATTCTGGTCTTGGATCTCTTCTTGCACTGCCCATAGCTGCTCCAAGAGATCCTGTATCTCCTGATCTCTTTCTAAAAGTCATGCATCTCGTACGAACACTTGTATCTGTAAATCTTGGACCTGTCTCAAGAGCTATCGACCTCTCTACCGAGACCATCACTGTGGATCCTGTGGTGGATCTTGCGCAGGCTAATCCTCCTGCATAAGATCCTCCTGCTGCACCTCCTCCTGTAGAGGTACCTGCTGCTCCTTAGTTGTCTATTCCATAGTCCATCATCGAGACTGTCTCGTACTGGCACTACCGCTGGCCCCAACGTCCATCCCTATATGTTGAGCGGGGATGTTCACCTATATTATCCAGGGATGGGGACCCTGCTATATCCTTAGCTGTGCTCTTTGCTATGGCGGGGGAATTGGCACCTGCTGCTGTAATAGCTGTAGCTGCACCACCTGTGGTGGTACTACATGTCCTTGGCCTACCATCCCGAACGGATCCGTGAACCTAGGGAATGGATGTGTGACAAAATGCTCCCTATACTCTGCAGTCATGCCGCCTCTTAGATAGTCCCACTATACTAGGGCCAATGCTCGAATATCAATCATAGTATGTCCCTGGTCTAGCTTTGTCAGCCAGCCCCTCCTCACCTCATCTGTGAACCTAGCATATGCTGTGTACTCCTGAGATATATCCTACGGTGATCGAACTGCTGCCACACCCGCTACTACAGGAATCTCTCTATGACTGTGATAGCACGACCAATCATCGCACGTGAACAAAACATATAGTTGAGCTGCTCTAAAGCATCATCCCATACCTCTATAAGTCTCTATGGCCTCTAGACTATAGCCGCTAAGTCATCAAGCTGGGCTCACCACTGATCTATTTTACCTAGCACTAGCTGAGTAATCATACCCCTATATCTGCATATATATGGCTCTAGAGGCTGCCTCAAGTCCTCTCATATCAGCCTAGTCATAGGAAGGTGCTCCCACACCCATACCTATAGTACAAATACCCCAACTACCATACTCTTCGCCTCCCAATAGACAATCTCATGCATCTCATGATACATGTGGGCCAACATGCATTGACCCCATCCATAATGTCAGGGTCATGCCAACATCTGCTCTAGCATCCTCCCCCAGCCACACTCAAGACCATGCTATCCACGATCAGGCATCAGATAGCACCCAAGGAAGCATGCTAGTACCATTGGTAATCTGTGTGTAGGACCATCCTCACTGATAAGATCCTCCCATGGGATAGCCCTCCCCATGACAAGGTCATCCTATAATATCTCCCTTAGTGCTAGTGTCCCAAGTCTAGGCTGCACCTCGTACTCTACCCTGGCTTTGTGGAATGGGATCCTCAATATCTAGTAGATTTCCTCAGAGGTCATGGTCATCTCACCCTATGGCAGATAGAATGTGTTTGTCTCTTAATGGAAATGCTCAACCAGTGCTCCTAATAATCTGTGATTTACTTGAATCTCAGGTACATCACATAGCAAGCTCAAGCCCAAAGTGCCCAGATGCGCTGTCTCTACATCATCTAGATGTGCCACTAGTTTGTTGATGGCTGGGTGGTGTGATCTGAAGGCAATATCTGGAAATTCAACCTGCAAGACATGCAAACAACAATGCACGATCAGTAATCTGAGATAATCAAAGCATAATGAGACAATTAGGCATTCAAGACATCCTACAGACAGGAACAATGCTGACACAAACACTATTGGATGCAATGCAAACTGATTTAATGTTCTAATTGCTCACTTTTCTCCATGCGAAGAAGCAGTTTTTTGTGCGACAAAGTACTCTTTCGCGCGAAGAAGTTTTTCGGGTCGTGAGATATTTGATGTTTGTGCGAACTTTTATGACTTGTCACGCGAGAAAACACCCTATGGAAGGGTTTCTTGCGCAAACATGGGTACTCTCCCATGTGATATTTCCCACCGCATGGCGCGAAAAGGAGTTTTGTTGCGTGAGATTTCCCTACGGGCCGCGCGAAGAAACTACTTCTTCACGCAAAAACCCATGGACCATTTCCTAAAAATGCGGAAAACAATGCAAAATTGACTAAAACTGGTAAAATTTGAAATGCAGAGAGGTTTATTGGCCACTTACCAAAGGTCCATACACTACTGACCGACTGTGCATCCTAGATCGCTCGAATTGATGTGTGCTATAGGGGACCACCATTTTCGCTCAGAGCTCAATTTGTAAAAGTCAAAAGGTTGAAATAATTTGAAAATGGCCTTTTCATCCTTATATAGGTTTTGACCTAATTGTTCAAAGTGCTCCATTTTGCACAAAAACTTCACCATTACCTATTTTGACCACTCTGAATCCATTTTCGTGATCAAAATAAAAAACTGACACTTCTATATCGCTCAAAATCATATTTTAAAATTTTTGGGACCGATGCAATCGGACGCTTGTGCAGTCAAATTTCTGACGTCGCTTTCTTGTCAGACTCATATCTTATAATCATTTTCTCAAATCTTTGACTTTTTTCATAAAAAGTCAATTCTAGTCAAGTCTGGTCAACCCTAGTCAAACTTGGTCAACCTGAACCTCGACATCTCTCAAAATTGATTCTAAATCTTCCAAATTCTTCTGTAATCTATTTTGATTTCTTCTTGGTCTCTGACTCACCATCTATCTATGAATTTTTGCTCTCAATCATCATTATCACGTGTCATCTTTCCATTTCTCTCCTAAGGGGGCAAGATGATTACATCATTAAATCTCTTGAATCTCTCTTTTTAATCAATTTGATCTGATTTTCAAAAGTCCTCATTTCTAGGGGCATCTCATCACTTGGGGCATGTTCAATTTTTTGTACCTCATAGTCAAAACTGGGTGCTCCATGACTTTTAATCAATAAGGGCATCTTTGTTCCTTACATCTTATCATCTATTAGGTATCGGGGTATTCTAACCCAGCTCCCTGAGAATCAAGCTTCGTTCTGGAGATGATTCTTGAAATCTCAATCTATTAAGTATCTAAATAATCTAACTCAGATTCTTGAGGATCAAGCTTTATTCTGGAGATGATTCTCAAAAACTCATCTATTGGGAATTGGGGCATTCTAACCCTTACTCCTGAATCAAGCTCCATTCTGGAGATGGTTCTAAACCTCTATTTACTATCTTTTGAGACAGGTGTCGGGGCATTCTAACCCTAAATCCTGAAGGTTGAGCCTCATTTTGAGGATAGCCTTGTGAAATATATCAATCTAACCAGTGTCTGGGCAATCTAACCTAGATATTGGGGGACTAAGCTTCATCCTGGAGATAGTCCTAAAATCTCTATTGATTATCTTGTTGGAAAGGTATCGGGGCATTCTAACCCAAACTCCTGAAGGTTGAGCCTCGTTCTGAGGACAGTCTTGTGAATGATATCAAATCTATTAGGTATCAGGGCATTCTCACCTAGATCCCTGAGGATCAAGCATCATTTTGGAGATGATTCTTGAAAACTCTATCGATACTCAGTCTTGACAATTTTTTTTTTAGTTTGTACATATCTTTCGGTCACTTTCGTGACACTTTGGTTCCTTTGCGAACCCTACTAATTTGACAATTATTCAGTGCCATATGCTTGGGGGAAACCAAATCTCATTTGTCCTCGCAACATACGTCAAGTCAGTCATCATTACTTGGGGGCACGGGTCCCCCATTTGATCACATATTTGGTTTACACCTGAGTCAGTAATCTTGTCACTTCTCAAGGACAACTTGCTACTGACACAAACTGGTATTTTTCAACACCACCATAAAATTTTTTTTTTTAACACTATCTTTGGACACATCTATGTTTTTCAACACACATCGGATATTTCACACATAAACATCTATCGATCACAATCAAACACAATGCACTCACAAGCACAATGGTGTTTTTCAATACCTCATACACATCTACATTCACAAACTTTGAAACTGGCTGAGCTATGCTTGAATCTTTCTTTGTATGTTGTCTATTCTTATGGATTTCATTGATATTTTCTTTGTCTACTACTTGTTGGTATAGTCCTGATGATCTGGAAATTTCAAAATAAACAAGGTGTATGTCATAAGACCTCCTGCACTAAGGTGGAATAGCCTCACATCCCTTGATCTTGTTTATTTGTACACCATGGTGAGGTCAGTACTATCTCCTTGACTGTTATTGCTCTATTTTTTATTGCTTTGTTTGTTTATGCATGATCACACTCATGGTTATCTTGGCTTTGAATGTCTCGATACTAGTGTACTCTTGCAAAATTAACTGGAAATAATGTTCAGGTCATCTTGGCTTTTGTGCCCTGGTGCTTACATTTGTTTCCTACATTTTATCCGATGAAATTCATATTCATATCCTTATGGTTTCCTTGTGGCACCAATAAGAGTTGTATCGACTTTGATGTTCCAAAAAAATGCTCAATGATGATGATTTTATGATGGGTCTCATAACCATGTCCTAGAATTGCACTCTCATTTGCATCTAGCATAGGATTGCATTTTCATTCTAGACTTGAATTGTGGTAGCAATTCAGTGTTCTCTTCATTGCATTCTCCTGGGTTCATACATTGGGGAGTTCTTCACTATCCTGGTTTGATCATGATTGCACAGGTGTTCGATCCTCACTCTCGATTCTTCACATGTTCTTTTGGTTAGCATTCATCATCCTACATGAGATGTTAGTACCATACACATTACATATTCACAAAATATTATCATCTATGCTTTGCATTAACATATTATCATTCATAAATGCATTCACAACCATCATTTGCATACATATTTGCATCTACATACATGTGCATTTCATACATTTACATATATTCCAAACATGTTCATTCATTTGCATAAATTCTACACCATCTAAGCATATAGGAAACATCTCATAAAAGACAATATCACACATGTGATGATACCAAAAGATGAGCTCATATATATATATATATCCAATATGTCGATACAAATATAAAATAGTGCTACTCGAGCATGATCTATCTCAAAATGTTGATATAAATACATGGATACCAATGCATCAGATACATCCTATTATCTCATCTATCTATCAATCAAAACTAACTCTGGCCTTCCCCCTTGTCACCTGGAGGAGGTGGAGGTGGAGGCCTATCTAGTGGAGGTGGTTCCTATGCACCCTCTGACCCTCTAGCATAGGTAAAAAATCTAGCAACTTGTGATGCCTCATCAGGAACCACCCCTATATATGACACATAATGATATGCCACTCGAGCAGTCTAATGTCTGATCTCCTCCTATGCTACCTGCAGCTGCTCTCAAAGATCCTATATCTCCTGGTATCTATCTAAAATTCATGCATGTCGCATGGCCACCTGTATCCGTAAATCTCAGACCTATCTCAAGAGTTGTCGAAATCTCTCCTGAGACCGTCGCTGTGGATCCTGCGCAGGCTGATCCTCTTGCATTAGATCATCCTACTGCAGCTCCTCCTATGGGGGTACCTACTGCTCCTCAGCTATCTACTCCATAGTCTATCGTTGATGAAGGTCAAGGTAGGAGGATCGCCAATGGAGATGTCCTAGCCCCCAACCAATAACCACACAATGGAATATAAATAACAACACAGAGATTTATATCCACACAATGCAAATACTCATAATAGAATCATTATATTTTCATCCAACATGCCTTGCTATAAGGCCTTCCAGGTTATGGCCAAATACAATGTGATTACAATAGAAACTCCGTAAGATCTCGCAAGATCCAAATGAAACCCTAGCTATTCCAGATCCACACACTGGTAGGAACACCCAAGGAAGATCTAAACTTGTGCTCGCAAGCCCACCAAACAATCTCCTTGTTTCCCAAACTACAGCCACTAGCTCCTCTCAAAACTCGCTCCACAACCACCTCCTCTTCTCCCAGGTGGATGAATAATCCTAGCTAGTCCAAATCCACACACTGGTAGGAGCCCCCAAGGATGATCTAAACTTGTGCTCGCAAGTCCACCAAGCAATCCCCTTGTCCCCCAAGCCGCAGCCACTAGCTCTTCTCAAAACTTGCTCCTCTACCTCTTCCTCTTCTCCAGGAT
>MU227244.1:10761357-10785329 GCA_018584345.1 Thuja plicata | reverse complement strand
AACTTGTGCTCGCAAGTCCACCAAGCAATCCCCTTGTCCCCCAAGCCGCAGCCACTAGCTCTTCTCAAAACTCGCTCCTCTACCTCTTCCTCTTCTCCAGGATGAATGAATAATGACTAAAGACTTCACCCAAAACCCCTACTTATACCAATCTAAGCCATAGATTGGCTCTGAACATAAATTAAATACAAACACATAAATTAAATGCCACAAGTCGGCCAACAACAACAATTAAATTCCCAAAATTGATGTCTTAGTAAAATCGTGATATCTCCTAGCTTCGGATGAATTAGGACTCATGCTTCAAACCATAGGTAGAAATCTAGGCCCTCTTAAATCCCTAAATTTTTCATCCTCTAACTCTTTGTGGAAAATTACTTATATGACCTGTAATAGGTACCAAATTCCTAAGCAAGGCCGAGCTCCTCCCAGTCCATGCCAAGCAACCAAGACCATGCCAAGTTCCATTAAATACATCAAAACCAATTACCCAAGACCAAAGTAGGTCCACACAACTCTACCAAATCCCTCACACATGAAAATAAGTCCACACAACTTCATAAAATCTCCCAAACATGCAGGATAGCCAACTACCCTAGGATGCTCCTGCATCAATCGTCGAGACTGTCTCATATTGGCACTACCGCTGGCCCCAATGTCCATCCCCATATGTTGAGTGGGGATGTCCACCTATATTATCCAGGGATGGGGACCCTGCTATATTTCTGGTTGTGCTCTCTACTCTGGCGGGGGCATCAACGCCTACTACTGTAATACTTGTGGGTACACCACCTATGGTGGTACTACATGTCCTTGTCCTACCATCCCAACCGAATCCATGAACCTAGGGAATGGATGTGTGACAAAATTCTCCCTATACTCTATGGTCATGCCACCATATGCTACATATCTCAAATAGTACCACTATACTGGGGCCAATGCTTGAATATCAATCATAGTACATCCCTGGTCTAGCTTCATCAGCAAACCCCTCCTCACCTCATCTGTGAATCTAACATATGCTGTATACTCCTGAGATATATCCTTTGGGTGATCAAATTGCCGCCATACCCACTGCTGCGGGAATCTCTCTATGGCTATGATAGCATGACCAATCATCACACATTAACAAAACATATAGCTAAGCTTCTTTGTAGCATCATCCCATACCTTTGTAAGTCTCCACAACCTTCAGATGACTGCCGCTAAGTCATTGAGTTGGACTCGCCACTGATCTATCTTACCCAGCATTGGATAAGTAATCATACCCCTATATCTACATATATATGGGTCTAGAGGCTACCTCAAGTCCTCACATATCAGCCTAGTCACAGGAAGGTGCTCCCATGCCCATACCTGTAGTACAAATACCCTAGCTGCCATACTCTTCACCTCCCGATAGATGATCTCATGCATCTTGTGATACATGTGAGCCAACATGCACTGAACCCATCCATAATGTTAGGCTTGTGCCAACATCTTCTATAGCATCCTCCCCCAACCACACTCAAGACCGTTCTATCCACGATCAGGAATCATATAGCATCCAAGGAAGCATGCTAGTACCACTAGTAATCTATGTGTAGGACCATACTCACTGATAAGATCCTCCCATGGGATAGCCCTCCCCATGATGAGGTCATCCTATAATATCTCCCTCAGTGCTAGTGTCCCAAGTCTAGGCTGCACCTTGTACTCTACCCTGGCTCCATGGAATGGGATCCTCAATATCTAGTAGATGTCCTCAGGGGTCACGATCATCTCACCCTATGGCAGATAGAACGTATTTGTCTCTAAATGGAAACACTCAACCAATGCTCTTAATAATCCATGATTTACCCAAATCTTAGGTACATCACATAGCGAGCTCAAGCCCAAAGTGCCCAGATGCACTGTCTCTACATCATCTAGCTGTGCCACTAGTCTACTGATGGATGGGTGGTGTGATCTGAAGGCAATATCTGGAAAGTCAACCTGCAAGACATGCAAACAACAGTGTACGATCAGTAATCTGAGATAATCAAAGCATAATGAGACAATTAAGCATTCAAGACATCCTACAGACAGGAACAACGCTGATGTAAATGCTATTGGACGCAATGCAAATTGATTTCATGTTCTAATTGCTCACTTTTTTCCATGCGAAGAAGCAGATTTTTGCATGACAAAGTACTCTTTCGCGTGAAGAAGTTTTTCGAGTCGTGCGATATTTGATGTTCACGCGAACTTTTTTGACTTGTCGCATGAGAAAACACCCTATGGAAGGGATTCTAACGCGAACATGGGTACTCTCTCGCGTGATATTTCCCACCGCATGGTGCAAAAAGGAGTTTTGTCACACGAGATTTCCCTACGGGCCGTGCGAAGAAACTACTTCTTCGCGTAGAAACCCACGGACTATTTCCTAAAAAAATGGAAAAAAATACAAAATTGACTAAAACTGGTAAAATTTGAAATGCAGAGAGGTTTATCAATGACTTATTGGAGGTCCATACGCTGCTAGCCAACTATGCCTTCTAGATTGCTCAAATCGATGCGTGCTATAGGGGACCACCATTGTTGCTCAAAGCTCAATTTGCAAATGTCAAAAGGTTGAAATGATTTGAAAATGACCTTTTCATCCTTATATAGGTTTTGACCTAATTTTTCAAAGTGCTTCATTTTGCACAAAAATTTCACCATTACCTATTTTGACCGCTCTAAATCTATTTTCGTGATCGAAATCAAAATCTGACACTTCTATATCGCTCAAAATTGCATTTTAAATTTTTTGGGACCGATGCGATCGGACGCTTGTGCAGTCAACTTTCTGATGTTGCTTTCTTGTCAGACTCATATCTTATCATCATTTTCTCAAATCTTTGACTTTTTTTTATAAAAAGTCAACTCTAGTCAAGTCTAGTCAACCCTAGTTAAACTTGGTCAACCTGGACCTCGACATTTCTTGAAATTGATTCTGAATCTTCTAGATTCTTCCATGATCTATTCTAATTTCTTCTTGGTCTCTGACTCACCATCTATCTGGTATTTTTCGCTCTCAATCATCGTTATGATGTGTCATCTTTCCATTTTGCTCCCGAGGGGGCATGATGATTACATCATTAAATCTCTTGAATCTCTTTTTTTAATCAATCTGATCTGATTTTCAAAAGTCCTCATTGCTAGGGGCATCTCATCAGTTGGGGCATGTTCAATTTTTTATACCTCACAGTCAAAATTGGGTGCTCCACAACTTTTAATCAATAAGGGCATCTTTGTTCCTTACATCTTGTCATCTATTAGGTATCGAGGCATTCTAACCCGGATCCCTGAGAATCAATCTTCATTCTAGAGATGATTCTCGAGATCTCAATCTATTAAGTATCTGAATAATCTAACTCAGATTATTGAGGATCAAGCTTCATTCTGGAGATGATTCTCAAAAACTCATCTATTGGAAATTGGGGCATTCTAACCCTTACTCCTGAATCAAGCTCTGTTCTGGAGATGGTTCTAAACCTCTATTTACTATCTTTTGAGACAGGTATCGGGGCATTCTAATCCTGAATCCTAAAGGTTGACCTTCATTCTGAGGATAGTCTTGTGAAAGATATCAATCTAACCAGTGTCTGGGCAATCTAACCTAGATATTGGGGGACTAAGCTTCATCCTGGAGATAGTCCTAAAATCTCTATTGATTATCTTGTTGGACAGGTATCAGGGTATTCTAACCAGACTCCTGAAGGTTGAGCCTCATTCTAAGGACAATCTTGGGAAATATATCAAATCTATTAGGTATCAGGGCATTCTCACCTGGATCCCTAAGGATCAAGCTTTATTCTGGAGATGATTCTCGAAAACTCTATTTGACCGGTGTCTCGACAACCTAACCTAGACTTTGGAGAGTCAAGCTCTATCTTGGAGATGGCTCTAAAATCTTCATCAATCGATCTTTGCATCAATCAATGTTGAAATCTATTCTTCTATGCTTCAGGCATCAGACTATTCTTTGAATCAATGCGTTGCTCACACATCAATTTAAAGAGGGGCAAAATGTAACACCCCAAAATTGGCATCTTGCAACCCTAACCAATTTTGTTGCATTTGTCATTCTTCTGAGTCATCAAAGTCCTATTGTACTAGGCAATTTTGAGTTTTAACTGACTCTAGTCAACCTAAGTATCAAATGTAGAAAATCCTAAATCTACATTAATCATACATTATATTTAATTCCTAAATATCTATTGGCTAAACAAACCTTATGATCGAATTAATTTAATTAATAAAGTCCTAGCACTTTAATTAAATTAAATTCACCCTCTTTAGCTAAAACACATGAAAAGGAATTAAATAATATTTAATTATTAAATAAATATCCTCATTTCAATAATTGAATTTAAATATTGAGATAATTAAGAAAAACCTATTTATGAGGTCATATTTATTTAATTAATTAAATATTGTCAACAAAATCTTTCTTCTGTTCAGAAATAGAATCTTTGAGTTAATTATGCTTTAAAGAGAAAGAAAACAATTAAAATCAAATAAAACAGTTAAAATCAAAGAAAGAAAATAGTTAAAGCAAAGGGAAAATAATTTATTGTTTTGTTTTAAATAAAGCTTTCTATTCTAAATTGGCTTTTCTATCTGTTTTATTTTCAAAGAGGAAAGTTTCTATTCTGATCATCTCTGAGTCTATAAAAAGACTCCCATTCATCATTCAAAACGCCTGATTACCCTAGAGAAAATATGCATTGTTAGAATACTAAATTGTTTCTACATTTTTATCATCTCACTTCTAGTTAAAAACTTTCATTTTCAATAGAATAATTTCAATTTCTAGAATAATTGCATTGAAATCATGTCTTAGATTAATCTTGCATCTTTCAATTCTTAGAATAACCTTGCATTGCATTGCATTCATGGAGAAAAATCCTTCATTCCTAGATTTGTCTATGGTTGGGAGACTCTCATTCTGAGAGCTATTTCAAAAACCCCGTCTGGATAGAAGGCAACAAGTTGAATCATGCAGGCAGGTAGGATGAATAATCTCATATTCATTCTTGTGTGTATCTGGTGAAGAAGGACTATGTTGAAGTGTATGGTGAGTTAACAAGGCCAAATTTACCACATACACTTATAATTACATGAATATATATCTAGATCTATACATCTCAACATGATATAATACACAATATGAAATATTCAACTTAAAAATCAAGAAAGGAACATATGTAAGGATCATCGAAGAGACCACAAACAACACCTTGATATAAAAATAATTAACCACCTAACCACGTGGAAAAAATAGGTCCACTCCCCCAAGATAGGACATAGAAACCAAGGCCCACACAAGAGGTAACAACTAAGACATACCGAAGGTGGCTTAAACCCTTCCCATAAAATAAGCACGAATCACAAAAGACAAGTTAGAATTAACAAGACTACTAGAGGTGACTAAAATCAAAGGTGTAAAGACTCTAGGTTACAAGATAGGTGAGTGTAATCTCACAGCCCTCACTCATAGGGATATCCTATTAGTCATGATTTGGACCTAGAAACCCAAATAAGAATATACAGAACCGAACACCTTTCCATGAAGACAAGGCTATTCAATTGTGCCATCACAAGGTACCTTCTCCCACTACCATCCATAGCCTGTACAAGCACTAGCGGAGTGAGAGAGGCATCAATTAATCTTGATTAATGTGTTTCCCCCCTTTACGAGTAAATTTTATTAATGTTATCATTTGATTAAGAAAACTCACCAATGGGATCTCCTGGCGTCCACTTTGTTCCCCAACACCCACTATGAGCCACTCACCTAGTGTACCTAGGTTCTCTACCCAAAAATCAACATCAATTGACATCAAAGAATCACATCAAATTATAAAACATTCTATCACACCAACATATTACCATCTGATTAGGTGTAGGTGATCACTAGTTGTCCCTAATCCACTGGACAACCCTAAACTCTAATCACATCCAAATTGATTCAAAGCACATAAGAAGGCATCCGAATGCACCAACATGATATCATAATTGCATTCAATATAATAAAGGCCCAAATGAATAAAAATAAGATCCTAAAATCCTTTGGTAACTTACAAGGTTCTAAAACTTGACAACTTCTAAAATTCATTTATTTCAAACAATGGTTAAATGCCAAGACTAGTGATCAATGAACAATAATTCATATCTTCCACAAAAAACATAATTAAGACAATCATTTCAGTGCCAATTAAGATAAAATCATTAAAAAATCTCTCTCCAATTTTTATGAAGATCCAATGGTGGAAAAGAAAGTTATGGCTTCTATTCTAAAACATAGAACCCTAGTTAGGGTTCAGACCCGCCTTCACTAAAATGGTTGTAAATTTCACAAACATAACAAAAATACACCAAACCAATCAAATATGGAAGATAGGAGACAAAACTATCTCTGATATCAATTTTATACCTGTAAATGGCAATACCAGGTCGTACCATTCAAATTAACTTGACTAAAAAAATTAGAAAAAGAATGTATAATGTGATGGGTAAATGCTGCACCTGCAAGAATGCTGCACACAACCACTCAATTTGAATTTACATTATCATGTTAGCATCAAATTTAATCAAATTGAACCAAGAAACATGCCAAAAAATGTCCTATTGTTTCCTACCTAGAAGATTCAAAATAATTACATCAAATGCTCTCAGATTAAGCATAAATTCTTAGCAAATAAACAATCTAGGATGGAAGATTCAATGTAAAAATGCCTAAAATGCATAAAAACATGTTCGATTATGCTCCATTATGATCAAATGCATGAAATTGAACTAGATTAGATTGATAAAATGAACTATATTGCTAGAATAAAATTGCCATTAGTTCTATGATAAAAGTCACTATGCACCTATATGAAATGAGCTAGAAAGGATGCATTATATAGATTTTTCCTTGGAGGGAAAAGGCTTCAAATTCAAATTTGAATTTGACGGTTGAGATGTATACATGAGGGATGGCTAAGATGGAAGCTTAGTTGATCCATGTGACGACCTCTGATTGGTTAGAGGTTTGACTTTTGAGGCAACGTTGAAGGAATATTAATGTTGTGAATTAATTAATTCCTTTTAATTAATTTCTTTAGCCATGTATTTTTTCTTTTTCTTTGATTTAATGACCAAGATTAATTGAAGAATTAATGCCTTTTGGTGAGTGATCTTGGATTCTAGATTTTTGATGAATTATATATTTAAATTGATTTAGTTTAATTATATAATTGTGATTAGCTTTGAGTTAACAGTCTTGATTAGGACCAGGGGACTTGATTTCAGATTAGGGCTCTTGAGTTCATTAGACCATTTTTAGGTGATTACATTTTCCCCTCTTTGAATTGATTTGTGTTCAGCGCGTTGATTCAAAGAACATTTGGTGTTGACTAGCGATCAAATAGTTAGATATGAAGCGATGCAAATACTCGCGATTAGGAATCAATTCCGAACTTGATTGAACAAAAAACAATTGAAGCTGCTGGAAATTTTAGATTTCTTGGTGAAACCAATGTGATGACCGGGGAATAAATTTGATTTGGTGTGTTGAAATGGCTGCCCCAACTTGTTTTCATGTCAGATGATAGCTTGAGAGAAGAATAATCAATTTGATATGAAGCGATGAAATTGATTACTGTTACAACAATGTTTGAAATCTTGATCCAATAATCAGTTCAATGTGATGTGATGAAATTGATATCTTTCAAGACTTGATTCAGAAAGGTTGACCAGAAAACCAGTTTGATGTGATGCAATGAAACTATTTTCTAGCAAATATTTGAACAAATAAATAATTTGATGCAAAGAATTGAAACTAATCACTGTTGAGAATTTTATTGAGATAACTAACTTGATATGGGTCCTGATGAAGTCACTTATCTCTTTCTGTTCCCATGAAGAGACTACCAATTTGATGCAGTGCGTTGAAATTGATATCTCCCTTGATGTTTACAACTTGAATGTTGATAAGAGCGAGAAATTTGATGTGAAGCATTGAAATCACTCATTCCCAAGTTAGATGATTTACTTTTAGGACTATTGACTTGATATGATGTTTGATGAAGATTCCCCCAACTATTGGAAATTTATTTTGTTTGCTAACTTGATCGATTGTAGAGCTTAATTCAGAAATTGATAATGTCCTAGTTGTTGAAAATATTTAGTAGTATGATCACTTGATTAGAATGATTGATTATGCCCCCTTGGAATCAAAATGGAGATGAGATTTGCTTCATTTCGCTAAAAAATGTCTAGATGAGAATTATAAGCTTGGAATGAAGATTTTGATTCCAATAGAAATGATAGTGGCAAGAACCATGAAGAAACAACTTCTTGTTTGGTCAAAATCAGACTGTGTAGGACAAAGATAGAGCCAAAAAGGTGCAATGAATGAGAAATAATTTGGGTTAAAAGTTTGAAATTAATTAACCTGAAAATGAGATTAAATAGGGTAAAATTTCATAAATTACTATTCATTTTTACTATTCATAGTGAGATAAGTGTATATATCAGAGAGAAAATGCTAATCCCCATGTAGAATCATCAGTTCGAGGTCACCCGGCAACATCGATAGCTTGCTCACTACCCTCCAATGGTATGTTGTCAAAAACCTCTTATCAATTTTGTCATTAATGCACATTTATGCTTTTAATTTTCAAATTTATTGCTTTCATAGTATAAATTCATTTACAGTTAGTGTAATGTCACTTTCAGGGTGTTTCGTCACCTCCAGTCATTAAAATGTCATCTCCTGTCTGTCAATGATCATTTTCAGGGAACAGTCATTTTCGGTTGGTCAAAGGTCATTTCCGGTCAACGAAGTGTCATCTCTGGGAATAAAAGTCACTTACAGGGAATAAAATATTTTTTCTGCAAGAAAGGTCATTTCTGGTATAAACATCACCTACAGTCCCTGAAACATTTCCTACAATCCCTGAAATGTCATTTTTTGGGAAGTTAGCTTGAAACTTAGGTTTTAAGGCTGAAAATTTTGAAGTCAAAATGCTATTGTCTGCGTGAACCTATTAGAAAATTTATCTCTTGAATGTGTCCTATTTTTACTTTCCTATTTGCTCCAAATCTGATTTTACCATGTGTTTACCTTTGTAGGTTGATAAAGGCACTTTTTTGACGTGAGGACCTTATCCTCATGTATTGTCGAGGATTCAATTTCTATCAGCAAATGATCGTAGAGATATCACCCACTCTAAGCTAGGGTTTGTATTAGAGATGCCCAAGTAGAGAGTTAACAGAGGGTTGTTGACAACTTTGATAGAGTGGTGGCATTGCGAGCATAATACCTTTCACCTGGCTACTGGAGAGATCACAGTTACTCCAGAGGATGGACGACATATTCTCCACATACTTGTCATGGGAGAGTTACCTTATTACAATTTGACTGGATGTGCCTATATCAATACTTCCATCCTAGTATTTTAAGACCCATTGATTGTAGAGTGCCACATCACATGGTAGAGGATAGAGAGATAGGGTCTTACACTTCCAAGAGTACTAGCAGGGTTGATTAGAGGATTCCTTGTACCTGATAGGAGTTCTCATGGATTTTATGTTGGATGGGGTAGATTACTAGAGGATTTACTATAGGGTCCTCAATATATGGCCTGGGGTACTAGTCTCCTCACTTATTTATACCTTGATTTACATCAAGTGGTCTATCGATAGGATAGATCTATGTCTGTTGGTCTCATATTGTTTCAGATATGGGTCTGGGAGCACATCCTAGTGACACAGAAAATAGTAACATGATTGCATCAAAGAGATTCCCTGTACATTTATATGTATGATGGAGATATGGTGAAGCCCCGCCTAGTCAATCTAGAGTATTGGAGAAGAGTGATTGATGATATGACTATTGTGATCTGGTGACCATATTTAGATTGTGAGGAGCAACGGAGTGACAAGTGAGAGATACCGTATGTTTGCACTGAGTGTTATTTGATTGGACACACTCCATATATCATTGAGATATATATGGTGACACATGTATTGGAGTAGTATGGTATGGAACAACCAATTACCTAGGGTATGGATGCATATGCAAGGACACGGGATGAGGAGGCACAATGGGGCCCACTATTGAGATATGATACTGCACTCATTGAGCATCAGCAGTTAGTACCAGTTCGGTGGGATTTTGATCCTGATATTATAGATGAAGGGATGACTACTGACTATTCAAAATATTTTTCACAACATCATTTTCCATGATTGACTTCTCCTGAGGAGGCCATTCCTATGATGGTATTTGATGGGGATGATGACAATGATGATGACATAGGCGATGGAGTTCTTAAGGATACTTCTCGTAGATTCTCTATCAGTAGTGAGGAGAGCAGTGGTAGAGGTCATGGTGGTCAGCCTAGATAGGTTAGAGTATAGATTAGAGGTTCTACACAACTAGCGACTACATATGCACCATCTTCTACATATGTTCCTTATTCATCACAACTTCCTTCCTCAGCACAGGTTCCTTCTTCATCACAGGTTCCTCCTGTGGTTACTTTTGTTCAGACTCCAGGCATATCATAGATGTCAATTATATCATAGGGATTATCTTTGGTTCATATGCCATCCTCATCACATATGCCTTATGGTACGTAGCTAACTACATCCACATAGGAGCCTCCACAGTTGAGAGTGATGAGGACCACTAGCACATGGCTTCATCTGGGGATTCAGAATGGATCATAGACAATGCCCCACTTCAGAAGAGCATAAGAAATATTGGTCCCATAGGTGTATAGGTACCTGGTCCTAGGAAAACATGTATACCATCATAGGGCACATGTGATACAACATTGATTTCACAGCTCTGTAGAGAGAGAGAGAGAGGTTAGCTAGAGACCCAGATAGTTGTGTTGTAGGCTAGTTGGCAGATAGAGACAAAGAATTAGACATATCAGAGAGATGCCACCCTACAACATAGTAGGGCTTCATATTATTAGTATGCATATTTCATGGTAGTACCAGATCCTACTGCTAGGGTTACACCATTTTCACAAGCATCAACACAGTCAGAGGGTGCCAAACCTAGTAGATTTTATGTTCCCCTACGAGGACCACCAGGGGATAATACATGCAGTCAATCATGATTGGCTTTGAGATTTATCTATATTTTTGATGATGATGTATTTATTTTACTGTAATCTAGCACCATTTTTCTCAATTTGTACGATGTATGTCACGCTCCGCCAGGGAACCCAGGAGGGCAAGCCAACTACCTAATAGGAGATGTGATATATATATTTTAAATGAAATATTATAGCTAATCTAAGTCCTCATAGGTTCCCTAACATTTCTATTAAAGAAACATAATCTAATCTATTCATTTACCCATTAAGGCATTGATTGATTAATATAAGTTTGCAATTCATTCCTTTACTCTTAACATTAAGCTTACATGTATAATATTACCATCAATCCTAATATTTTAACATGCATCCATGTGAGTTATCCTTTACTAAACTTATGTCATTATTTACACTATTCTTTAAGCATTCAGGTGAAAGATAAACATTCGGTGGATATGCAAAGCCCTATATACTTTATTATTTCATACACATTTGTGAAACATAGTAACCATAATACAATATTAATTTCTATAGCTATTTATTCATAGATTCATTAACTCAATATTTTTCCACAACCATAACACATTCATTCATAAATACATTATTTCATACTAAGTCTAAGATCATTTATTATACCAAAAAGTAATAAAAGATACATGAATAAACACCCTAAACAACTATCTTTTCATCTTGATAACATAGAATATTTTCCCTTTCCTTTTTCCTAGATCTACCCATTCCCTTATACATTGATATACATCATATCATCAGATCCAATGATTTACAAGAAATTTATTTTACGAGAATGCACATGCATAAGCACATCTTTAAAGATACAATAAGAAGTCTTCAAAACTAATAATCCAGAAGGAACAAGAGCCAAGAACATCCATCTGACCATGAATAGTACCTTGATATAATAAATATTAACCACAAAACCATGTGGATTTAAAAATATTCCACTCCCCCGTGCTAGGAGACAGAGACCAAGGTCCGCGCAAGAAGGTAACAACTAGGATACTCCTAAGGTAATGATAGCCCTTCCCAAAACATCACACAAATGAAAACACAAGAAGATCACAAAGACATAAATAAAATTGGTAGGAACTCTAAGACACATGATAGGTGAGTGTCATCACATAGCCCTCACCCCTTGGGTTTCCCTAGTTAACCACTCTAGGCCCTGGCCCCCAAGTAGGCACATGCAAAACTGAACATCTCTCATAGGGACGAGACTTTCCGATTGTGCTATCACAATAGCACCTTCTCCCACTCCCATCTATAGCCTTTACTAGCACTACAGACATGGGTGAGGCTTATATTAGTTAATGTGTAGTTCCCTTCCCATAAATTATTATTGTTATCACTAGATTAAATAACTCCACAGTGGGTTGTCCTGGTACTAGCCACTTAGGGCCCTGACCCCCACTATGAGCCACTCACATAGTGTTATTAGGTTCCCTACCTTTAGAAAACATCAAAAGGGCATAACAGACCCACATAATAATCCATAGGAAGACATAAAATTTTCACAACATCAAACAGTTGAGTTTAGGAAAGCACTAGTTGTCCTAAATCCTTTGGGCAACCCTAAACTGCAATCGAGTACATAGATAGATAAAACACATCCAAATTGCATAAAATGAATCAAAATGGATTCTCAACAAAAAAATAACATCATGAAACCCATAAAAACATAATTTATAACATTAATAGAAACCTACGATTGAGTTTTAGGGCTCACTGATTGACCCTAGTCCACTAGACAGTCCTAAACCCTAATCTGACATTCTAGATGGTAGATAACACATAAGAAGACATCAAAATGCACCAACAATCAAGTATAATACAAAGACCATATAACCAGTTCCTTTTGGTATCAACACAAACCAAAAAAACATCATAACAAGATCATATTGTAGAAAACATGTTGATTCCTAAAATTTGGCTAAGTCTGAAATTTCCTAAACCTTCAAAATCTAGAATCTTTATTTGAACTCCTAGAAGGCTAAAACCACTCTCAAACATCATGGAAGGTATTACATAAAATGTAACTAAAATTATAAGGAATTAAAAGTATGTAGCTTATACTTAAATGTTACATTTTATGTTTCTCCCTAAGGCTAAAATCGGATGGAGACCACCCTAACCCTAATCAGGGTTCCCAAAATATCCCAAAACTTATGATAAGTTTACAAATGATCATAAACATAATAAAACATGAAAATAAGTATCCTACAAGTTGAAAAACCTCTAAGGACATCCCCTGGTCCTGTGTAGGTGGAACCCAAAGCTGCGTAGGTGGTGACCTAATCTATGCAGGTGGTGACCTAATCTACGCAGGTGGTCAGGACTTGTGCACCCTCCGGACAACAACCTTCATATTTGACCTTCTGGGTAAACCTGGACAAGATGGAGGTCCAGAAGGAAGAATCAAAGAGATACCTAGTTGGGGTTCCTCCGTTCTCCTTCCAAAACATCCCTCAAAATCATCTACCCTTCTAGTAAATCTACTTAGTTCCTACTCTCAAGTGCAAGTGCAGAAAAGTAACCACCAAAAGATAATGTTCTAACCAAGATGGAAGTCTGTATAATATCTATAGAAAGAGGTTCTATCTAGAAGAAAATACATTCTAAGGTGGAAATACATAGAAAAGAACAAATAAACAATATTTCATAAACTAAATTCATTACAAGGTATACTTTCATTATTTCATTCATACAAGATAGCATAAACATCCAAATAATCATAAAGGAATTCCATTGTTCACACAACTATAGAAGACAGTAAACAATCACATCAACCATGGCAATCTCATAAACATGATTCTCTTTTCTGGGTAGATCCTACTTGGAGTCCTGTGGAGAAACCTTTGAAGCTATCTCAATTCCACTCCAGCCAAGCCTATTCTCCTCAAGCCTTCCAATCAATGAGATATCCACCAAATGCTTCCACCAGCCTTTCTAATAGTTTTAGATATATAGTTCTCTGTATATAATTTCTCTGTTCCTTTCCTCCTCTTCTACTATCTACATCTCCTTCCATAAATATGTTGTAGGATTGGTTGCACGATAAGTTTCAATCGATGCAACCATCCACAACTATCTTCTGGTTATTAGTTTGGACATTAATAGTCTTTAGATAAATTAATGTGTAGATAGTTTCCCGAGAATGTTTCTAGTTAAATTACCACCTTTGTTACTTTATGTTTTAATTTGATGCTTAGGTAAATTATTTTATTTTATTATTTCTTTCACCTTAGATGAGGATTAGTTACTTTCCTCTTTTAAAGGAATAATTATAGATCTACTTATAATTTCACATAATAGTTTAAAAATTAAAAGGAACCTAAATAAATAAATACATAAACACACACACATATATTAACACATTTATATATAAGCATATTTATATAACCATATATATAGACATATGAATATGTGTGAACCCATATGCCTATGTGTATATATATCCATGCAAATTTTATTATAAAACATACATTAATGAATACACTTGACAAGCTTATTACCATGCATTTAAATTCCATAATACCATCAAATTATTACTAACCGATAGTCCAACCATAAAACAATATTCACCTAGTCCTAGGGACTATAATGAATATACATAATAAACAAAATCCAAGCAACCAAAATCAGACATCAATCAAAGGAAAAATCCAAAAAGACCCAACCTGGGAGCAGGGATCAGGACTAGGCTTAGTCTTGCGGGACTTGGTACTATCTCCGTAACAACAAAAATGATCGAGGATTTTGGGGCATGCTCAGACCTATGAAGCCAGGTGAATTTGATGCCCAGTACCTGCAAGCCTACATCACCGAGAAGAAATACATGTGCATTGATGTATATATTAAAGAAGACATTGCAGACAGATGATCATGATCGATACATTGTGTGGACCTCATCCATGTGAGTAACTACGACTTCATCCCAAATTATGAAGACACATCATGTATATAATGTATATAGGCACACACACACTCACACACAAAGAATGTAACATGAGGGTTAGAATCTTGAGCATTGGGTTAGTCAATAATTGATACTAATAATAACTCATCATAATCATAATAAATGTCCTAAATCATTAAATGACATACAAGATTCATCAAAAGTAACTTTAATAGAAGAATATATCTATATCCATCTAACACATATCACATAACATCCTAAGTGTGTTCAGAAAGGTATTTAAGGTCCTTTATACATACATGGAGACAAACACATACATAAATGATACCTTTAGACAATATGTCTGATATTAGAATTCTCAGGTACAAGCTGACAAAATCATTATAAACAACTTTACAGGAAAAAAAGTATTAAGCTATAAGGAAACATCTAAAGATCTTACTTCATTCAAAAACTTGTATTAGGGTTAGAGGGGTATTACAATGTTTCTCATGGACATTATTGAGATATGACGACATTATCTTGTTATGATTTCATTGTATCTTTTTCACTGACATGTTATGCTTTATGAGATGATTATGATTATGCTTTGAGCACTTTGCTTTATTTCCTTATGCTATGGATGCATTTATTTTTGTGTATTTCTTGATTCATAGATATGTGATGTTAGATTAATGCTATGGATGCACATGTATGAATTTAAATATAGTTAATGAAATGCAATGAACATGATTATGCAAATGATGGTTTTTATTTCAGTGATTTAAAAATACTCAATCATAAGAGAAATGATATCTTGGTGAATGTTTGAAGTTTTCTTTTCCCTCTAAAAATTGATGTGATTACAACCTTTCACAACATCATTTCCTAGAAAATCCATGCAACTCCTAGAATGCAATACAATTCTAGAATGCAAATGCAGTTTCCATCATTGTCTTTATTGTGTGCTTAGATTTATCATTGTAGCGGACCTCCATTTTGATACAACCAACACTGATACTCAAGCAATCATGTTAGTATGAATACCATTTTTCTCAGATACAAGTACGTACAATCATCACTAGTAATTAGGTGACAATGATAATATGAATGCTACTTGTGCTAGATGTTTTACTTAGTACAACCACCAAAAATTATTTCTCTATTCTAATGATATGAATACTAATGAATTAAGTTTTGATATTGAATTTTGACACAAGCATCAAGATATGACACATCATGATGTCCATAGCATCAATTATGTCAACAAAAAAACTATAAACAAAGAAAATATCATATTCCCTCCTTGATCTTATCATACAAAGACTCATGGAATATCTCTGGAGATATAATAATCATTAATTGATAAGATAACAATCCTGTCTAACATAGGTGTTTTCTTTGGTCTCAGAATCAGATTGTTTCATGTAGCTTTAGCTTTGTCATCATAGACCTTGTCAAAAACTTATGTAGATCACAAAAAAAAATCAAATAAAATTTCCTGCCCCCTGTCCTTGTGTTTCTAGCATTAGAGAATCATTGAAGCACTTGGGAGATATGATAAGCACAAAACCGATAATGAACAAGCAGTCATTCAAATAAAAATATCCTAACTCCTTCCTTGTTTCTCTTGTACAAATACATCATAGAGTTACTCAAAAATTAGAATTCATGCAAGCATACCATAGGAATGGTCATTTCTGTACTTGTGTTTCTTATTGATAGATTCAATATGATCACTTGATGATAGGATGAATGTTTAAGAAACACTATTTTCTTTGTTGATATGAGATGCAACTTGAGCAGTGGTATTAAAAAATACCTTTTCTTGGTTGGTGGTATTTAAGAAACATTGTTGGTTGATTGATTGGTATTGATAAATACCTTTGATTGTGATGATTGGTTTCCTTGAGGAAGAATGAAATTTTTCATTTGCAAGAAAGAGAAGATTGGATTCCAAGTTGGGGAGATTTTGGGAAGTGAGGTAGCAATAAACTAGGAATGTGTTCTTGCTTGTGTTGGCTCGAAGGTCTTGAAGTGCTTTTTGAAAAGATATATGAGCATTGATAGATGGAGCAACAAGCTAAAAAATGATGCCTGTTTACGAGGTTTTCACCACTCATAGGATAATAGATAGAGGATAAATGTTGAGTGATTTGAAATTTGTTACAAAGTTCTATCACATCCTTGTTTTTCAATTGTTTCCCATTGTCTATCACAATTGAAGAGGGAAGGCCGTACCATAAAATGATATAGTTGAGGATAAATAGTGAGATTTTTTTTCTTGTTGCTGTGATTAAGGGTATAGCTTCAACCCATTTGGTAAAATATTCAGTTGCTATAATGATGAACATGTGACCATTAGAGGATGATGGATAAATTTGACCAATGAGATAAAAGGTCCATTGCTAAAAAGGCTAGTATGTGATAAAGGGTAACAATTCTCATGCTAGTGCATGTATAAGATTTCCATGGATCTGACACTTCTAACAATATTTTGAAAACTTAACAACATCTTTCTCCATTATAGGCCAATAGTATCCAATGCACAAGAGTTTCTTAGCCAAAGTAAGACCATTTGAATGTGATCCACAAGTACCTTCATGGACTTTGTGTAAAGCATTGTTTGATTCTTCAAGATCTAAACATCTTAGTAAAGTACCATCGAAACCTCACTGATAAAAATTGTCCACGATAATCACATGTTTGGAAGCTTGGTGAATAAGATTGCATTTTTGGTTTTTGGATATAATCTCAGGTAAAACATTGGTTTCAAGGTAGGTACAAATAGGTCCATAATGAGGGGAATCACAACCCACAAGTTGGAAAAATAGCTTAGAGTCATGACAGTTATAGGAAGGATAAGGTAACTCATCCACTAGGAATTCATAGAGTGCTTGATTACCTGAAAATTGTATAAGAGAAATAATATTGGCCATTACATCAGTTGCTTGATTGTTCAATTTGGGAATCTATTCAAATGTTATACCAATGAAATATTGCTTCAATTCATCCACCATGTTTTTGTATGGCACAAACTTATCATATTTAGTCTAACATTCATTATTGATTTGATTTATGACAAGATGGGAATCTCCATAGACATGTAGTGTCACAATTTGCCATTCTAATGCCATCTATAGTCCATTTACCAAAGCTTCATAGTCCACAATATTGTTAGTACATGGGAATAAAATCTTGTAGGCCTTAGGTATCGTGTATCCTTGAGGTGATATGAATACTATACCCACTCCAGAACTATGTTGTGTGAATGATCCTTCAAAATACATCTTTCAGGTGTTCTCGATGATCATTAAGATTGATTCATCTAGAAAATCAATGGTTAAAGGAGTATCTCCTGATAACGGTGCATCTGCCAATTGGTCTACAATGACTTGTCCTTTGATGGCTTTCCTTTCAATATATTTGATATCAAATTCGCTGAGTATCATCATCCACTTAGCCAATATACCTATTAAGGTTGCTTTGTTTAAAAGATATTTCAGTAGATCAATCTTGGCCACAAACTTGATTGAATGTGCCATCATATAATGCTTGAATTTATGAGATGCAAACACCACTACTAGAAAAGATTTTTCAATCGGTGTATAGTTAAGTTTGAATTGAACCAATGTTTTTCTGATGTAATAAATTTCTCATTCTTTCTCATTTCCATCTTGTTGTGCCAATAGTGTCCCTAGTGAGGTATTTATTGTTGAAACATATAAAAGAAATGGTTTTCCCTCTAGTGGAGCCGTAAGGATGGGTGAATTTGCTAGACATTGCTTTAATTGATTGAATGATGTCTCTCATGCTTCGTCCCATTTATGTGTGATACCTTTATACACAAGTTTGGTGAATGGTTGTGCTTTGTCAGCTAGTTGAGCAATGAATCTACAGATTTCCTGCAACTTGCCTTGTGATGATCACACCTGACTTATATTTTTAGGTGGTGACATTTCAATGATGGATTTTGTTGGAAATACAATATTGGGAAAGCAAGATACTGAGAGGGGGGGGGGGGGGGGGGGGNGGTTGAATCAGATCTTGAACTTTAATCACTTTAAAACAAACTAATCCATAATAATATAACTATGTAATCTATCTAATATCTAGTAGCATCCATTATAGTAAATGAATAACATAATACACATAATTTGGTAACCCAGAAACCCAAATAGGTAAAACTGGGGTGGGGATGACACCCACAAATTATTCACTACTACAGCAATAAAGTGTTCCTGTTAGGGCTACAAAAGTTTGATTACAATATGGAATCTACCTAGTTAAAGGTCTACCCGGTTAAGAGTTTTAGATCATTACAATATACCTTGTGAAAGGATTTCAACTTACAGTAAAGTAAGCACTCTGCTAAGAGATTCAGAAAGGTCTACTAGAACCACTCTATTAAGAGATTTCACCTGATGCACTTGTTAGAATGTCTCAAGATATGATCCTTCAATATGCACTCTGATGCTGATAATGGATCTCCTCTTTTTAATACCTTTTCTGATCTTCTAATCTGATATGTCCTTACTCTGCTGCTCACTACTCTTCTACTCTGCTAGATCTATGCTTCTTGAAAAAACAACCCTTCATAGATCTCTCATGTATGTATGCACCTACTCTCTGTGCTCTCCAATCACTCTTCTAATTAGGGTAAGAAGCAATCTTATTATACTCTTCAAATCTGGCGAATAGATCTAGATCAACGATCAAAAATAAAACTTATGCCTCCTAGGCATTCCAATTTTCTGATAGGCTACATGCCATGCATAGGATAAAATAATTAAATGTGTAATTAACTCCATAGAGAATATTAAATTCTTCACATATGTTGACCCAAAACACCCATAAGTCAGCCCAAACATATTACCTTAAAGTTTATGTCATATCTGACATGTATGTCAAAACTATCTTGCTCGTAACTTAAGTCTCTGACACTTGGCATGGAATTTCTGGATAGCTCAGCATCTATGATCTGTTCTGCTCGGAAACAACTTTCTAGATAGCTTGGCCTATACTGTTTTATCTCGGCTACAGTGGTAGCTGACCAAAACTGTCTGAATAGATGAATAAGTGTGGACACTAAATGATCAACAAAAACTTAGAGATTAACAATCCCCCCCTTTGATATTTAGTGGCAAAAACACTTATCCTTTTGTTTACAAAACTTCCTAAGTACATACAGTACTCCCCTTTTGATTATACTCCATACTTAATAGATTATGTACATAGTATACATGCCTTCAAAACATATTATACCTTCGGCTCATTTGTTCCTTCCTTTCCTGATTCCCCCTTGTTTTTGTCACTAATTGCTGGTGGGGTTAAGTTATACTTATCCAAAAACTGGTTATGAAGTTGTAGAATCAATGTAAATGAAGTGTCCCAACTATCTTTAACAAAATTCATAACTTCTAACATAACTTCTAGCTCAGCTGCTAGACTTACCAAACTTTCTGTAGTAGAGACATGAGAGTCTCTCTTTATCAATTCTCTGGCAGTTGTGAGTTCTTTTTGCATAACCTCCAGATGAGGTATTAGATTATCCTGAATCGTACTTTTTTCTCAAACTTTCTCTTAGAACATTGCATTAGTTTTTCATTTGCCTCGATGTTATCATTAGTCACCTTTTGTACAATGTGAACTAGTTGTTCTAGTATAGGTGCCTGGTCATTTACATCATTCATATCAAAGGCATTTACAAAAATATCTTTTATGTCATGCAAAACTTGCTTCTACTTCTGTTCTCTCTTCATTTCTTCCTGTCTCTTCTTCCTCATCAAAAGTTCTTGAAGGGTCTTAATTTGCTCGTATGAAAAGTTCTTAGGATCCCATTTAGTAATTACAATTACTTCATCCAATGTGACATTTAGTCCTGGTGACTTCTTCTTATGTAGCTTCCTCCTTTTGGGCTCAGGTGAGCTGTCAACCGGCTTAGTTTCAATGATTTCCTTTCCTTTGTCAGTAAGAAATTCAGTTGCTAACTTCATCTTAATCAAGATTTCTTGCTAGTCAGGTACATTCCCCATTTTGGGTTGAGTGGGGGTAGATGAAGTAGAGTCTGGTAGGTTTACCAACACTTTTATAACCTCTTTCTCTTTAGGCTTGTCTTGAGTTACTTCTATCTTGTCTCCGCTATTTAAAAATGTCTAAGAAACCTCTATAATAGGTGGATTTTCAGTATTTACCTCTTTATCTTTTGGTTTCTCTTTGTCAGCTCCTTCTTCTTCATTTTTCTGTTCATCGACCTCATCATCCTTGATAGGCGATTCAATAGTTGTGTCTGCCGGCTCATCTTGATCCTCGGCATCCACATTGCTAACATTGTCTAGTGTGGTGTCGATGGGACTATCCATTGTCAAGTTTATAACTTTCTCATCACCTATTTCCTTTTGTGTTTTAGTTTCAGTTTCAATTTGATCAGTGGTGATTTTCTCAGAAGTCCCTTCATCTTTTTTCTTCTCTTTTGGAACTGCCAACCCAAAAATCTCTTTCCAAATTTGAGTACTTTGTTGTACTACTACTTCAGTGCCATTCTTTAAAATAGAATAAGCTCTATATTTGGGTACAAAATTTTTCTTATATTGATCAATAATTTTTTTTTCTATTTCTTTGTCAATTGTGGGATGACTCTATCCAAATTTGCTTCCCTAATTTTCCTTTTAGCCATCAATGCAAATTCCCATTTACTAGATAAGAAATCATAAATTTTTGTAGGGACATTATTCCCTATCTCTATAGGTGTCAATTTGAATGTACTCATCATGTCTAATAGAGCTTCTTGTAACTTGACCTTATTCTCTATACTTTTCTTTTCATATTTGATAAATTTAAATCCAGATAATCCAGTTGAGCTTCTAATGTTCTTGCATACCTCATCAATGTCTATAGGATGTTTGGATGATGCTGTAGGTATGTTTCTTGGAACATTAGTGTCAGTTTCCTCATCTTCTTCATCACTCAAGATTAGTCTCCTTTTCCTTGGTCTTTTGGCAGAACTACTCAGCACTGCCTTGGTCTTGACTTGTTTCTTCTTCCCTAAGCTGCTCTCGGAAACATTCTTCCTTGTGTATATTGATGTTCTCACCACAGGAGGTGAAATAGATGATGCCTTGGTCCTTAGTCTATTTATAGCAGGAAGGGTATCCAAAGGTTTAACTTTTCTTACTTTGGTTGCCTTGGCAACCATTGGCTGTTTCCCTTTCCCCTTAACAACTACACCCTCTTCAGACTCAACTTCTTCTTCTTCACTAGGTATGTCTTCTCCTTGTCCAGTAGTTAAGTCTAGAGAAGAAATCTATGATTCCTCATCACTTGCAATGCCAACCATCTTTTTAAAATTATTGACAATCTTTTTCCTCTTTCTTTCCATGGTTCCAGCCTTTAGGTTCATAGAAATTTTTGCCTTGGCTTCTACATAATTACCAAAACATTTAGCAGTACTGTCAATTTCCTCTGCTAGGAGTGCTATGATTGCTGCAGATGTTTCATCTATGTTTACTTCATAAGGTAATGGCCTTAACCATTATACCCTAGGTACTAGAGCCTGAACATAAGTGTAATCTATGTCAACTAGAAAACACACATCCTCATAATGTTGTTCCACTAGTGAACTAGGAATTCTGCTTCTCAGTCTCATACTTTTCTTGAATTCCACAAAGTATTTTCCCATCACATTATCAAAATTATCAGCTAACTGTTGAATCAGTACATTTATCTATTGGGTGATAGGGCTATCTGTTTTCCATACTATGTTTCCATAGGTAGGAAAAGTATTTTGAACATAGAAAAATATGCATACAAGCAAGGATCTGAACTTACACACAAAAGTATTTGCTTTCCTGATTGATGCAAGGCTCTCAGCAAGCTGTGTTAGCTGTAGCTTGGCCAAGTTGTATGTGTGATCCTTCTTGATGATCTTCAATGCTTGGTCTACTGTAATGCAAGGCACACTATCTAGTCAGCTTGACTAATAGAACTTGTGAGCTATAACCCTTACAACAAAATCAAGTTCTAGGTCTTCAATAGTGGAAATAGTCATTTCCTCTCTTGTTCCATATGACTTTAGTGACCTTCTCTATGTCTTCTTTACTCTGGCATTTCATGGTCCTTTTCCTGTTGATTGTAGGGTAACCAGTTACATGACATATGATATCCTTGGTAATATTTATTGGTCCATTCTCCAACCAAATGCTCATATCATGTACCCTGCTAAGAAATTTTTTGATCCATTCTTCCCTGAAATTCCTTGGAAACTCTAGGGCTCAAGTTAACCCTCACTCAGCTAAATGATTGTGTTCAAGTTTTAGGGCTCCTTCTTTACATAGTTTCCCGTAGGATTCCCTCAGCTCATGGTCTCCAACTTCACTGATTTTACACATGTAACATGTCCCAATGTCATGAATCATGAGTACCTTCGGAGGGATCGAAGATAGATCTCCAGTCAAATAATCTTTGATAGTGCTCTTAGGAACGACTCAAAATTTGGGAGGTGCACAGGTGTCACTCCTCACCAATTGAACTTCTCTCAATTCCTTATCCATTCCCTTAACTGGTGTAGATGAACTAGAAACCATGATTTCAAGATAAAGGGTTTCAAAGATGAAACAAAGTACCTCTGCAACTGTCAAAGTTCACACTTTTGCTGAATAGCCGATGACATGCTATCAAATTATTCAAAAATCTCTGCTGAAATCAAGTTCGCCAATGCTTCAACACTTTAAGAAATCTCAAATTGCAAGGTGAAATAAATTGTGAACGGTTGATTCCTTTATAGGCTTCAAGGTAGGTTTGAAATAAATGTTCTGTCCATTGGAGTTTGATGCAGGAGCATCCTGGGTGTAAGGGCAATCTTGCATCACCCAGAAATATGTGTTTTTCTATTCAATAAGGGCTATTTTGTACAAAGCTGCTATTTTTGGAAACTTACTATTTTTAGTAAGTTG
>MU227244.1:10711998-10750631 GCA_018584345.1 Thuja plicata | reverse complement strand
GGGGGGGGGTGAATCAATGTTTGTCTATTACTTACTTTTCAACAACTTAAATATAAATCAAACATACATAGAATGAAGCTTATCATAAGAACTCATAACACATGATATGATTATGGGGAAACCTTGATCAGAGGAAAACCTTAGAGGGAATTAGTACCCACAAATATTGTACTAGGTATAATGAACCTGTTAAAGTTCCTTTGCCCTATTAGAAGTAGTCTATACAAGATGAGTACAATGACCTGGTTAAAGGTTTGACCCTGTTAGGAGTCTTTTACAAAACCCTGTTAAAGGTATATGGCTCACTGCCAAGGCTCACTGCCCAATAGGATGAAGGCTACAACCTTCTGAAATATGATATACACTATATCAAAATGAACTGTTGTGATGACACTACTGTTTGATTAGTTTCGTGTATGCGTGAATGCTCTTACTCTCTTAAAGAGCTATATCATATACTGAATTCATTGTACTACACTTCTATATCTTCCTCTTACATGATAATCGACACTTGTAACATAACTTTACATTACATACTTATATGTTTATATCCGAATAACCCAAAACAAAACACTAGTCAGCCCTAAAAAAAAATATACAACGCTTCCAAACAAGTCAGCTCAAGTGTGTTTACTACAATGTTAATTACATCATTACAAACATAGAACCAAAGGCGCTTAGCCATTACATTACAAAATAATTCACGCTATTCAAAATAGTAGTTGGCTTCCATGCTTTTTCTTCTAGACTGCCGGTCTACTGATCTGCCTGTAACTTTGCTGTACTATTGTTCCATAATATGCATGTCTGGATGTAGCATGTACATGTGTCATAAAACATATATCTGAATGCGCATATGGTGACTCAATCTCTCGCACGTGCGTTGATGTGCTGATCGCTAGGTATCTCTGTCTACCTTATTTTCATACTTAGTCATATTGTATTTCATGACAGAAACTAAACATGACATTGTTGCCATGATGAAAACACAAAATGAGTCATGCATCCTTAGGAAGTCAACTTGCCAACATCTTAGCAAGGGGTTAAACAATTATTTGCATATTGGGAAAGCCTAATTGGCCGACCTAATTAATTATTTGTGTATTGGGAAAGATTAATTGGATGACCTAATGAATTATTGTAATAGAGTATATATGAGAGATCTTTTATTTTTGGAAATATGCGGTAGAGATTGAAAAGACAGAGAAGTGTGAAAGTTGTGAGGCTTGTTGGCTGCTGGATGTAGAGTAGAATTTGCGGTAAGAATACTTCATTGGAATTGAATAAACAAAGATAGTTTCTATAAGACAGTTCACTGGATTGTATATTTCTTAAATACACTTGTTCAGATTGTAAATCCTTGATGGTGGAATTAACCTTATTTGGGCAGTGTGCCTGGGCAGTGATCCCACTGTTGCTCTTGACTCTTAACAGGGTATGTCCTTTAACAAGGACTGTGTACTATAATGTTGTAATAAGATCCTATCATGGCTAAATCTTTTAACAGGGATACTATAATTTATGGGTTCTAATTCCCACTAGGGTTTTACCTTTAACAAGGGTTTCCTCAACAAAAATTATTTTGTTATTATGTTGGCATTTACTATGTTATAATTTTCTTTGAAGTTTTGGTTTATAAATATTAACATTTAATATTCTATATCACAACTGATTCACCCCCCCTCTCAGTTGTGCTTGTGGACTGCTATTCCTAACAATTGGTATTAGATTTACTGGTCCTTAGAGAGAAATTTTAATAGATTGAGGTGATCCTAAAGATGACTTACTATAGGAAGGATAGTCTGAAATTTGATCCTAAAAAATTTGACAATTGGAAGAACAAGATGAGAATACATTTGCTATGTTTGGGAATTGACTACTGAATGATCACAAAGAAGAAGGAAAAGATAGTGACTGAGGATGAATTTGAGAAGGCTATTGAAGATGATAAGAATCCATTTTCATATAATATGGTCACAAGGGAATCATTGATCAGTGCACTTTGTAAAGGTGAATTCATTGAAGTAAAAGACTTGGATTTTGCACATGAGATTTGGATAAGATTGGAAGCACTGTATATTGGAGATAAGTTTACTAAACATGAAAAGTTACAAAACTGGAAGACAAAGATGGAATCAATGAAGATGAGAGATGAGGAAAAAATTAGGGCATATGCACAGTGAATTATTGAGGTGGTTACTAGAATCAAAAACTCTAGAGGTACTTATAGTGAGGAAGAAGTGATTGCAAAGATACTTAGATCTTTGATACCTATATACAAAACTAAAGTAAAAGGTATAGAGGAGATTATACCTTTGACACCAAACTTCACTAGAGAGATGTTGATTGGGAAACTTACTACTTTTGAGGCCGCAAAAATGGGAGATTCTTTACCTAAAGTAGATTCAACATTCAAGGCAACTGTCCATAGAAACAAAAAGACTTTATCTGGAATTGCGAACGCCAGCAATGGTGACTTGAGAGAAGAGCTTGGAGACTATGCTGCTTAATGGGAACATATACAGGAGGAAGAGAGAAAAATAGATGAAGTGGTAGCCTTGATAGCTAGAAGAGAAAAGAGAGGTAAGGGTAAATTTGAAGGAAAATTACCTTTGAAATGTTTTTCATGTAAAAAGATTGGTAATTTTGCATCTCGATGTCCCACAAGGGTTCCAAAGCATAAACCTAAGTTTTACAAATCTAAGTATTAAAAAGACAAGAAATGTTATTATGATAGTGAAGGCGTATCAGATGATGATGATGGTGATTATGATGAAATTGGATTTATTGCTATTAAGGACGATTAGCCCATACATGAATAAAAAGCCTTAGTGTCTCATGTTGAAAAGAAATCTGAATGGGTTATAGATAGTGGTTGTTCACATCATATGACTGGAGATAAAAATAATTTTGTGTCTAAAAAGATATGATGGTGGTGTTTTTAGATTTGGTGACAATACTCCTAAACTTATCATTGTAGTTGGATCTATTTCTCTGGATGGAAAGACTAATACTAGCAATGTATTACTTGTTGATGGACTTAAACATAATATGTTGAGTGTTGGGAAATTAGTGGAAAGAGGTTATGAATTAAAATGCATTGATGGGAAATGATCTATCAGAAGTAAATTAGGAGATTTGATCACATTTGGTACTAAATCTAGAGGTAATGTATTTGAATTGAATTCATTTGAAGCTTCTTGTTTTATTACAAAGGTTGATGACAGTTGGCTATGACATAAAATATTTTTTCATGTTAAATTTGATAACATTGTGAAGGCAAGTATAAATAATGCTTTAAGAGATCTACCTAAGATTGTGAAACCATCTAACACTACGTGTAGAGAGTGTGTTATCGGGAAGCAGACTAGAAGCTGTTTTAAAAGAAAATCTTATTCAACAAAAGGTAAGTTGGATCTGGTGCATACAGATTTGTATGGTCCTACAAGAACTAGATCTTATACGGTGAAAGGTACTTTATACTTTTTTTTATGACTTTTCTAGAATGATGTGGGTTACATATTTGAGAGATAAATCTGAATCATTTGACAAATTCAAGTTATTCAAAGAAAAAGTTGAGAATGAATCTGGTTTGAAGATAAAATGTTTGAGATCAGAAAAAGGTGGTGAGTTTACATCAGATTTATTTAATACCTACTCTGAAGAGCATGGAATATACAGACATACATATGCACCTAGGACACCACAATAGAATGGGATAGTAGAGCAAAGAAACATAACAATATTAGATGATGCAAGGACTATGCTGCTGGAAGGAAATGTATCACATGTTCATTGGAGGGAAGCTATTTGTACTTTTGTGTATACCTTGAAAATAATTTAGATTAGAGAAGGTAAAGTAAGAATCCTTATTAATTATGGTTTGATCATACACCTACTATAAAATATTTAAAAATATTTGGAAGTAAATGTTATATCAAAAGAGATGATGAGATACAGAAGTTTGATGCTAGAATTGATGAAGGTATTTTTCTTAGTTATTATACTAAGAGCAAAACATATAAATGTTTCAATCTGATATTGATAAAGTTGATTGAAAGTGCCAATGTGAGGATAGATGAAAATTTTCAGATTCAAGAAAGAATATATGATTGTGGTAAGATTGTAGAGATAATAGAGGTCATTGCTGAACCTGAAGAACCTTTGATGGATGATAATGAGATTGAAGATGAATTGATTGAGCTTATTGAGACTCCTAAGACTCTATGGTATGTTAAGAAGAACCATCCTGAAGAACAAATTATTGGTGATGCAAGTAAAGTTATGATGACTAGATCTAGAGTTAGAGATGAATTTTGTTTGATTTCTCAAGTTGAACCAAAAACTACTAATGAAGCATGTAGAGATGAATCTTGGACTAAAGCTATGGAAGAAGAAATTGAAAAGATAAAGAAAAAGAATACTTGGGAATTGGTTCCAAGACCTAAGAACAAAAAGAACTAAATGGGTTTTCAGAAACAAGATGGATGAGGAAGGAACAATGGTAAGAAATAAGGCTAGTCTGGTTTGTAAAGGCTACTTGCAACAAGAAGGCACATAATTTGAAGAAACATTTGCCCCTTTTCCTAGGCTAGAAGCTATGAGATTAATTCTTGCTTATGCTGCACATAAAGACTTTAAATTATATCAGATGGATGTAAAATCAATATTCTTGATTGGAGACTTGGAAGAAGAAGTATACATAGAGAAACCTGATGGATTTCCTTTGAAAGAAGATGAAGACATGGTTTGTAAGTTAAAGAAAGCATTGTATGGACTGAAACAAGCACTAAGAGCATGGTATGCATGAATGGACAAGTACTTACTTCATCTTGGTTTCAGAAACGTTAATGCAGATAGTAATTTATATTTAAGAACTGATGAAGATGGAATCTTAATCATAGAAGTTTTTGTTGATGATATCATTTTCGGAGGCAATGATAAGATGAGTAAGAAGTTCTCTAAAGAAATGGAAAATGAATTTGAAATGCCAATGATTGGTGAAATAAATTTTTTTCTTGGTTTGCAAATTAATCAGAGTAAGAATGGTATTTTTATATCTCAGACCAAGTATCTTAAGGAAATGTTGAAAAAGTTTGGAATGGAAGATTCTAAAAATGTTGGGACACCCATGGTGACTGGATACAAGATGACTAGTAATGATGAGACTCAAAGTGTTTTTTAGACAAAGTACATATCAATGATTGGTGGTCTACAATATCTAACTCACACAAGACCATATTTCCAATGCAGTTGGATTTGTGGCAAGATATCAAGCAGATCCTAAAGAGACACACCTTTCTACTATTAAAAGAATTTTCAGATACTTGAAAGGAATAATAGAATATGGATTGTGGTATGAAAAATCAGATGACTTTATTTTGTAGGCTTATACTGATGTTGATTGGGGAGGTAATGTGGATGATAGAAAGAGTATAAGTGGTGGAGCATTTTTCCTTGGGAAAAGGTTGGTTTCTTGGTTAAGTAAGAAGAAAGAATGTATTACTCAGTCTACTTCTGAATCAGAGTATGTTGCTGCTGTAATAAATTGTACACAAGTTGTTTGGATGAAACAAATGTTGAAGGACATTGGAATAATTTTTGAAGAACCAGTGGTTATCCATTGTGGTAAAAATAACATAGTGAATATGTTGAAGAATCTTATAATGCATTCAAGGACCAAAAATATTTCTATTAAGTATCATTTCTTGAGGGAGAAGGTAGTAGAGAAAGAGATTAGAATGGAATATATTAGCAAAAAGGAACAAATAGAAGATATATTTACAAAACCTTTGCCAAAAGATGCTTTTGAATATCTCAAAAGCATGCTTGGGGTGAGAACCCCTCTTAGTGATAATTAATTGATGCAAAAATGCATCAACCCAGTGGATTTCAGAACTATATCATTATCTGGACTTGATGTATGGATCTACTCCCTAGGGGGAGTGATCACAAGAACACTAGGGAGCACATTTGGGTGATTTTGCACCTGGCTATTGGACATGAAGATTTGAAAAAAAAACACCTTAAAGAAGATTACAATTGAGTTATGGTTTCCTTTTCCATTGCTCCCAAAGGGGGAAAGATTCTATGTGTAAATCCCTACTGTTCTGGGGAGATTTGTGTTGAGGATATTGAGAAGATTGTATTGAGAGAGAGTAATTTTTGGCTTGATGGATTTTCCCATATGTTTCCATCAATGAAAAAGGGGGAGATTGTTGTATGATATTAGATTTGGATACTATTTATGCTATTGATATTCATATTTTCTCACTGATGTCAACATATGTTTCTGTGAAGAGGACAGATTGGTTAATTAACTGAGAGAAGTGTACGAACACTGTACAAAGGTTTCAGAATGATCAAAGACAAGGATATAAAGGTAGATGTGTGATGGCCTATTCCTAAGGTAGCTTTACTTGAGGTTACATATTGGTGATGTTATAGATGATTTAGTGAAGACTGGTTTCTGGACTGTGACAATAATGCTTGACAGAGTAGATCTCTGTATTTTGCATATATCTTACAGATGAAGATACTTCAGGATATGCAAGATTATGGGATGACAGAGGACATATTGAGGAATTTTTTTATTTGATTTATAGTTGTGAGAATACTGGTGATGTCAGCTGTGGTGTGTAATCTAGAGGAGACCTATTTGGTGTTCGACTTTAGACATGTAGCGTGTATTATGAATTGTGAGCGTGGATTGCGGATCTTGGACTATATCTGATGGATTGTAATTGATGTTTAATTAGTATAGGCACCATGTGTATCTTAGAAAGGGGTTAAACAATTATTTGTATATTGGGAAAGCCTAATTGGCCAACCTAATTAATTATTTGTGTTTTGGGAAAGCTTAATTGGTTGACCTAATGAATTATTGTAATAGGGTATATATGAGAGATATTTTCATTTTGTAAAAATGTGGTAGAGATTGAAAAGATAGAGAAGTGTGAAAGCTGCGAGGCTTGTTGATTGCTGGATGTAGAGAAGAGTTTGTGATAAGAATACTTCATTGGAACTGACCAAGCAAAAATAGTTGCTATTAGATAGTTCACTAGATTGTTTATTTCTTACATACACTTGTTCAGATTGTAAATCCTTGAGGGTGGCATTAACCTTCTTTGGGCAGTGTGCCTGGGCAATGAGCCCAGTGTTGCTCTTGACTCTTAATAGGGTCTGTCCTTTAACAAAGACTGTGTACTGTAATTTTGTAATAAGCTCCTAACAGGGCTAAATCTTTTAATTGGGATACTATACTTTGTGGGTGCTAATTCCCACCTAGGTTTTACCTTTAACATGGGTTTCCTCAACAAAATGTATTGTGTTATTATGTTTGCATTTACTGTGCTATCATTTGCTTTGAAGTTTTGGTTTATAAAGATTAAATTTTAATATAATTTATCACAACTGATTCACCCCCCTCTCAGTTGCGCTTGTGGACTGTTATTCCTAACAATCTTCCTTAGTTTATGCCTGAAAAGCTTCACTCTAGCAGCCATAGATAAATGATGCATGATTAAACCAGGATAATGCCCTGGCATGTCAGAATAAGACCATGCAAAATTAATCTTATTTTCCTTAAAAACTATGTGAACTCTTATTTCTCCTCATCAGATAAATATTGAGCAATACGAATGATTTACAGTTTCCCCTCGGTACCAAGATTGACTGGTTGAGTGGGTTCAATGAGCATTGTAGATCATTCTTGAGAGTGATCTAGGAGAATATCAAGTTTCCCATCCTCTAGCGCCTCAGTGATGTTTTCACTATCAGATACGTCCTTTATTTTTCCTTTTTTATGATCTGAGACTGCCATAGAATGGTTTTCGCCCTCATATCTTTGATTTATTTGATTTTTTATTTTTTGACTCAAAAAATTGATATCCTCCATAGAATTATAATTCCTATTGGAAGATGTTACAAGTTCTATTGCATTGAGATAACAAGCTATAACATGGTCATTAGGGAACACGAGTATATCCACAAGTTCAGACAAGGTCCACTGAATTAGGTTAGGGTAAACGAGTTGAAGAGCATTGTTTGGGTTGGTTTCACTGGTTTGAAGATTTAGGATCACATTTGGATGTATCAACGAGGTCTATAATAATACCTTCTTAAATATTGTTTAGATCAAGAAGCTCCTCACTATTCTCACTCAAGTCATCGTCAATATTATGGGAACCAAATTTGAATGGTTGGATACCCGTGCTTTGTCCCTCTTCACACCTTGTTCTATTGTTGAGA
Source organism: Thuja plicata (assembly GCA_018584345.1). Taxonomy (NCBI): domain Eukaryota; kingdom Viridiplantae; phylum Streptophyta; class Pinopsida; order Cupressales; family Cupressaceae; genus Thuja; species Thuja plicata. The sequence continues at coordinate 10,742,381 of MU227244.1, read as the reverse complement.
TATGAACTTGCTAGGATTCATTGAAACTCTTTGGGTTCTATCAGTAGTCCTGTGTTGGCATCAATACTGTTGGGCATCACAATATCTTACAATTCTATAGCCATATTTGGATGATTTGTAGCATTGGAACTTTCTCCTCTCTCATGCTGAGGTGCATATTGATGAATCACATCTATCTCTATAGCCATAGTGGCATTAGAGAATGATTCCCATTCATACTCATTAAAATATATCTTAATGGAATGAGGGAGATCTAGAACATGAGTAATTTTTACCTTTTTCCCCCAGTTGGGATGATGATTTTCTTGTTAATTAACTTCCTCATCGGAATCATGTTCCTGAATCTCAGTTTGATTATCATCAAGGGTTTGATTCTCCATTAATGACATGTTTGTGTCTTCATCCCCTTTTTGTTTTTTGAGTTCCCAAAATTGAAGGAATGTAGCGTTCACCTTGATAATGGAGTTTGTTACCATGAATATGCAATAATCATTCATATGATTGAGGTGTGAATTCAACTTCTTCTGATTATTCTTATTCTTTATAAAAAACTTGTCCATCTCGGATGAGGGGTATCTGTGTCTCTTTTGTATACCCTATGCCTATTTTTTCCTTGGGATCTCTAAATTGTGTCAAAATTGGTTCATCAAGACCCTCCTTATTGTTTCCTAGGGGTCCTTGTCCTTGATATCCCATTCTTTGCATGATGTGTAGACCACTTTGAGTTGCAATTTGGACATGTTTAACGTCTTGATGAAATTCATCCTTTTCTTTGTATATCCATTTCAACACCTCATTGTCCTCTTTTTATTTTTCTACTGATTTCCCTTTCACAATATTTCCATTGTACATTGTTTTTGGTTTAGGTTTTGCTGAAATTGTAGATGATGACAGTCTCCCTTGTGATCTTGGTGACAAAGGTAAAGCTATTATAGAGAGTAGTTGATCAATCTTGTATTACCCAATCCCATTATCATGCAGTTTTGATTTCTTTTCAAAGTCTCTTAGCATTGTTGCGGTTAAAATTCTTGGGGATTGTTCTTTTGTAGCTTCTATGTTATGTGGAACCATCCTTTCATTTGATTGACATACGTTGTTACAATATTGGAAATAACTTGTGTCAGCTGGAATGAAGTTCTCTCCATTGTATGGAAATTTTAAGCATTGATGAAAAGTGGAAGGGACAACTTTCATTTCATGTATCCAAGGTATTCTTAAAAGAATGTTGTAGGATATATTAAGATCTAGCACCTGGAACACCACATATCTTTCCATGGGTCCCACTCTGATTGGAAACATTACCAGCCCTTTAGACGATCTCTATTCATCATCATATGCTTTTATGGTTATCCTCTTCTTAGGATCAATATCTTCATCTGATAATCCCAATGCTTTGATCAAGCCTAAAGTACAAATATTTAGGTTTGCTCCTCCAACTATCAAGACTCATTTCACTCTATGTTTGTGAATTAGAAATTCTATATGTAGGGGCATGTTATGAGGGTGACTTAGGGTATTTTCATCTTCTTCAAAAAAGGATAAATAGTGAGGTGTAGTCAAGTGGCCAACCATGTCTTGGAATTTATCTATGTCCAAATTTTTAGGAACATTCATTTCAACCAAGGCTTTTTCCAAAATCTCTTTACGTGTTGAAGAAATTTTGAGCAATTCAAGAATAGAGATTTGTGTAGGAGTTCTTTGTAACTGATCAACCAAACTATAGTTAGATGAGAGTGATGATGAATTTTTTTTGGTTGTCTTTGGTTTTGATGTAGGCAATTTTGAAGAATCTCCTTTTAGTACCACTTTGGCTTGTCCTCTTGTCACTGCATTAGTAGATTTAGATTTTTGTTTATCCTTGATGATTATTACATTGATTTTCTGATTTGAATCCTCTAACATGTTGATGTTATTATCATGAGAGTATGCATAATTCACCTGATTGCCTTTTGCATTGGATGATTCTCCTTTTTCATAGTTAGGCAAAGGTGTTTTGAAAGCTGTGTGATCTTCATTTGTTTTGTGACCATCCATTGTAATGACCTCACTTTCAATCAAATATTGTAACAAGTGTTCTAGTTTCATGCACTCATTCATTCTATACCCTTTATTTTGATGGTACTCACAATAATGTTCATCATTCCACCACTTTGGCTTAACTGGTGGTTTGTAAGGTCTTGATTCTGGTAGTGTAATAACCTTGTGAGAGATAAGTTTAAGTAATGTCGATTCCAAATATTCTCCAAGAGGTGTAAATATCCATTTAGGAGTATTAGAAAAAGGTATTTTTATTTGATTGTTGTCTTGATTGATTCACACATTAGACACAATATTAGGATTCTTGGGAGGAGTAGTAGTAGATAGATTAAATGCCAGCTATTTTGGTTTCACATTTTGAGCATCTATTACTCCATCATTGACAACATTCTGATTCTTGTTCCAATAATTTGATTTTTTTTGGTTGCCATTGTTATTCATATTGAAAGAACCTTTGGTTTCTTTATAGACTTTGAGTTCTCATTTCCTTACCAAGGTATCTTAGATTTTAATCCCCATTTCAATCATTTTCTCAAATATGGGAATGCATTCCAATTATATGTAATGATTCATTTTTGTAACTAAGTTATTCATAAAAATTACTTTTTTTTTAATGTTTCTGGAATTAACTAAGGATATCGTGCAAACATTATTCTCCACCTTTGTAAGAAAGATATGAAAGGTTCACCAATTTGCTATTTTGTATTGCATAATTTAACCATTGTGATAGGATGTTAAATGTTGTATGAGTAATGATGCATGAGGCGTTCTACAAGTTCTTCAAAATTTTTTTATTCCATGAGGTAATTTGGAGAACCACTCTGCTACTTGTCCACTTAAACTACGAGGAAACAATCTCATGAGGTATGTTTGATCGTGAATGAATTCCATGGTAAGAGTATAGAACTCTTGTATATGATCTTGAGGGTCTGAAACTCCTGTATATTTTTTGTATTTAGGTATATCCACATTGGGTGGAAATGGTGGCATGTGTAAACTTTGATCAAAAGGCATAGGAAAAAATGCACTCATTGATTATTTCCTTGGAAGAGTGTCCTTTTCTTTCTTCATATCATGAAGTTGAGTTTGTAATCCTTCTACTTGTTTGACAAGGAGATTGTTAGAAACATAAAGTAAAATAAAAAAGATAAGGAAAGAATCCAACATAGTATTCAATGAAAGAGATTTAACACACGCACACACACACACACACACACACACACACAAAGAGAGAGAGAGAGAGAGAGAGAGAGAGAGAGAGAGAGAGAGAGAGATTTTCCTTCAAGATCAAACACCAAGATCACCAAAATGCTCCAAGAAAAAGACAAGTACACAATAATTTTGAAAGGGGAAAAAACAAGAAAAAACCCCTTGTGTATAATATGAATGAGGAAAGAAGCCAAGAGAGAGAGAGAGAGAGCTTGAGAAATAGCTCATTGCAATATTGCAAGAATGAGAATGAGAGAAGAGAAGAAGAATGCAACTTGTGAGAAACAACTTAGAACCTCTATGAGAATCCTAAGAAGTGTGTGAGAACCATCTCTTAAGTAGAGATGAGTGGAGGAGTTTGCACATAACTCCCATACTCTATGTGTGCCACATTCACATTTGGTGTGTGTCATGTGTAGGAATCATCTTAAGGAGGAATATCTAATTTCCTTATTAAAGGAATTACAAATATGAGACAAGACCTTGGTTTGTAAAATACCAAAGAAAGATTATAATTCTAACATCCCCTTTAATATTTACTTGGGGAGATGAGATCAATATGTATCACACCCAAATGTTTACAATGATTTTGAGATATTTATTTTGAAAGAGTCTTCAATAGATTGTTGATATCTTGATCATCATGTATTTCTTCAACTAGATCGGTGGAGCTTGAATAGTACATAGGAATGTTTGTAAGTGGATAGCGCTTTGACAATACAAAGATGTAATTACTTTCATAGGGGGGCCCAAATATTCAAGTGACCATTGAGATTCTTGAGATGCATTTATGCATTCTGTATACTCATTTCCAGTAGAAAATAGAGGTGGAGCATGATCAACACCTGATCTTGCAATAAGGAAAGAACCACTAGTAGAGATCCCATCATTGGGATCTCCTAGTGCTGAATCAGTAACACTTTGGAAAGTAAAATCATATTGCAAATCATCAGTCATAGAATAAAAAATGCAATCTTCAGTTGCATAAAAGAAATCTGTAATGTATTTATCATAATATGAAGAATCAAGAGGTGTAGCATCACCAGTATTATCATTATCCTCCACAAAAACATAGGATTAGTACTATCATCATGAATTTCATCTTGAGTAATAAACATATCTTGCAAAGTAACATTAAGAAAGTTAGAGATAATTTCCTCTTCTTGTTACAAAATATCATCAACATGAGAGAAAGGATCATCAAATTGTATTGCATCATAAGAGGATAACATATAATCACTTTGAGTAGGAAGATAGTAATCAAGAGGGTTATTCCAAGAGTAACCATTATCATATGGTTCATCCCAAATAGTAGTACCATCATAGTGAGAATTAGACATCCCATATCGAATAGAAAATCTTGACGAGTGTTATGATTATGAGATTTTTGAGTATTAGGATTAGATGACTTCTCATGTTTAAGTTTCTTAAAACAAGTATTGATCACATGACCATCTTTCCCACAATAATTAAAATGAGGTCTATTGGAATTGTTATGATAACCATTATTATGATTATGATTATTAGATCTATTATTATGAGATCTAGACATGAAAGCATGTTCATTAGATTTGATTGAGCCAAATTGAATTAACTTAGCCTCTTCTTGACACAAAAGTTGTTGAAAGATAACATAATTTAATTGAGATACTAACAAAGGAAGAGCTAATTGAGAATGAATATTAGTGATAAATTGTTGAAATTTTTTAGGAAGGCATTTTTTAAAAATGATATGAATCAACCGAATTTCAGATAAATTTACTCCTAAACCAGTTAATTGACTTCGAAACAAATCAAACTTAAGTAAAAAATAATCCATAGTTTTGAAATCCGTATACCTGAGATCCTCCAATTGATCTTGGAGTTGAATCTTTCGAGATTCATTTGCACTGTCAAAAGTGTTTTTCAGAATCATCCATGTTGCATGTGCTTCTGTACAGTAGGAAATTAAAACATAAAAGCCTGGATGTAAAGAAATGCCTATAAGTCCTAAAGCCTCATCATTTTTCTCATTCCAAGCATCAATATCTGCCTTAGAGGTAGCAGTAGTGGGGACAGAAGTCACACTAGTCGCCACATCAAGAATATGTTTTAAGCGAAAAATAAATGTAATATGAGCCTTCCAAGTGTGATAGTTAGAACTTGTTAATTTAATCTCTGGAATTAATATTGACATAATGAATTAGAATAACCTAAATTATAAGTTGCAGAATATAATAATGAAGCTAAAAAGCCAATTTAACACGATTAGTAAATGCCAATATGCAAGAATTTTTTAACTATTAAAAAAATTTAAATTGTTTGTTTTGATGATGAAACAAATTTTTAGAGAAATAAAATAAAGAGTTAGCTATTGAATTAAATTTATCACCATAAACTGGAAATGGGTTTCAAACGAAATTGAAAGATATGAAGAGAAACAAAATGTATACTTGATCAACTTTTTTGTAAAATAAATTAAAATTAATTTTAAACATTAAACATTATTGTGATAAAAGTAAACTTTGATAATTACAATATAAGCAAATATGATAAATAAATTATTAAAGAATGATGATAAGCCTGCAATTATTTTGAAAAAATGAAATGAAGGACTCCAAAATATGGTTAAACCTGTACATAAACCATAAGAATGTTTAATAACCTACAAAGAAATAATTATTACATTTAAATGAAATGATGGATTTCATGCAAAGTAAGAAGAAAACTACAATGTGTGTAGGTGCTGGTAGAAAAATGTTGCGCAGAGTAATGATGCTGCGTAGAATGAGTAAGGGATGGGCTGATCAACATTAGAGGGAAAGAAGGGATAAGAAACAAAAATAGGTAGCTTCTCTGCTATGTGAGGAAAGAGAAGAGAAAATAGAGAGAGAGAGAGGGCGATGAGAGAAAGGGGGCTGTGCTTAGAGGGAAGAAAATGATGAGAGGTAGGGAGAGGATTGGAGGAAGGTAGACAAGCTATGCAAAGAAGAGAAAGGCTACACAACAAAGCAAAAGATAGAGGCTGAGAAACTCTGCTGCAAAAGAACAAAGGGTTGCTTCACAGGATGCAGCTGAAGGGAAGGTGTTGAGAGAAGAGGGAACTGATGCCAAGGAGAGATTAGTATCCAAAACTCTAAAATAAGTTAAATATATGAATGAGTTAAAGTCTGATGGTTGCGCAAGCAAAATAACAATGCTTTACTATGAAAATATATAGTCCGTACAAGCAAAATAAGGATGTTGTGCTATGAAAGGATCCTTCCATCCACGTCAATGCTACTACGCTAAGTGTATAACATGTTGCATAAACAAGGAAGTTTTAAAATTTTTAATGAGGAGCTTCCAAAGTGTGCAGAGGAAAAGAATCAGATAAAATGCTGATAAAGGTAGATTAAAATAATAGAAACATAGATATATTGTAGAACAACGTAAAATGAAGATAAAATGAAACCTGTAAACAACATTGTTTTGATTAAATAAAAGCAGATTTGAAAGGTCCCAAAACCTTGTACAAAAGATTAGAGGATAGACAAAGCTAATCAGTCAACTACCAAAAGAGGATAAAAAGGAGAAACAGGGACCCTAGGCCCCACAAACCCAAAAAGAAGAAAAAGATAGCCTGAGAAGAAAAGACATCCCAAAAACAAAAGATATCACACAGGGAGCTAGATAGTCTCCATCAGATCTTTTGCTTGCTCTGCAAGTAGCTCCATATTATCCACTAAGACTCTGATGTCTTCAAGATTTGTATCTTTCTTCTTTATACTTGCATAAGTGCGGATACCAGAGCCCAGACCCTCTTTGGAATCCTTAGTCTCCTCCCCTCTATTAGCCTTGAGTCTCTCCATCAGATTCTTGCATTTTTCAATAGAACCTTTCAGAATATTAAAGCTTTGCTCACATATTTTTTTGACCATCAAATCCATTTTATCCATTTTTCCTTCTAGTGAGGATAGGAAAACCTCAATATTGCTGGCTTCAGGTTCTTTGTTCATTTTTTTAATCTTGTCCTCCATTGTCAACACTTTAGTGCCCAAATCCATAAAGGCTTCACCTTTAATGGCTTCAGTCCAGTTCTTCAAGCTAGTAGCCATAGACTCTTCCTCGAAGGTAGAAAATTTAATCATACTCACAATCTTACCTTGTTCCTTGATTTTAGTTTTCATATTTGCAGTATCCTGAGTCATGGTAGCCATAAACCTCCCAAAATAAAGGATGCTATCTTTCTAGTCTGGGCCAATGTTGAATCTTTCCTTAGTGTTCCCTATAGTATTAGTATTAGTCTTCTCTTGAATACCCTCTTTTTCTTAAACCTTACTCTGTTTTTTATCTCTGTCATTTTCCACCTTCTCCTTTTTCTCCAGAATCTCATGAACAAGGTCCTCCTCATCAGAGGAAATGAGGATGCCCTTGTTCTTCTTTGGTTTCTTGGTGGCTGAAGGCTTTTTCTTAAGATCAGATTTTCTTTTTTTTCTGGCTTTTGGGGTTTTCCTCATCTTCAGTTCTAAAACCCTCCAAATTAGGGTTCATCTCCTCATACTCCAACTTTTTCTTTGAATTCTTTGAGGAAATACCCTTCCAAAAACCCATACGTTTGGTGCTAATAATGTTCATCTCATCCTCAGTATCATCATCAAATCTTTCTCCTGACTCTTCATCCGTAGTCTCCACATCGTTAAGGATTTTACCCTTACCAACCATTTAATCCATTTTCCTCATTTTTAAAACATCATAAATGAGAACCATTAAACCTTGGTGAGAGGCATGATCCCCAAAAGGGTCATTCTAAAAATCCCTCATAGTGACATTCAGAGAGCTCATAAGATAGAAAGGTATACCCATTTCCTCATTATTCCTAAAATAATTTATGACAACAAAATGATGCCCATACGCTCTTGTAAATCTCCCATCGAGGGTAAGATAACAAATAGCTGCATATAAAAAAAAATGCCATGGGCAGCTGATATTAGCAGGACTGAAGAAACCTCCTACCTTCTTCACAAGTCTATCAGCCTCCTCCTCATTCTCTGAGAACCTCTCATATGCTTTATCTGAATAACTATGGTCGCGATATAACTTCATTCCAATGATAGGAAGACCAGTGGCCTCCGCAATAAGTTCCTTAGTGATATCTATCCATTGATTATTGAAATGGATCTTCCCTTTCTTCCAATTACGCATGAAAAAACTAGTAATTGTAGGTTTTCCCCCAAAAAGCTTCTCCATGTATGCAGAAAAATTTCCCTTCTGAAGAATTCCCAAACTTGAGCATTTTGCTTCCATTCACTGTAGTCGGCAGGTTCATGTCTTTTCTTTCTCCCACCCATTCTGTATCTACTAACAATGTTGCTCTGGTTCTCTCTATGCTTGATTTTTCCATTATTCTCCTTTCCTATAAAGTATTCCACAATTTTTGATAGCCCCCAAAATCTGTGAGAAAAGGTATTTTGACACCAAGTGGCATTATAGAGGATTAATGCCTCATAATTAGGACTTACATCACTCATGTTAGCTGCATTCATTTGATTAAATGATTTTCATTTCTCTGCCTTCCGTAGATCATCTCCTTATGTATAAAGGATTTGATATCATACGACAATCTGGAAAAATGATTCCAAGTATAGATGTGGTCACTTTTACATGCATAGTTAGCCGCCCAATCTGCACTAACATTGCCTTCTCGGTACACATGCCTCACAATGCACTTATTCATAGTCTTGATTGTAGTTTTGGCACAATCAATAATATTACTGATCATCCATGAAGGGTTGGAGATATTGTTAAGAGCCTTAATAATATTCAGGGGATCCCCTTCAAGCCAGACATTTTTATAATTATTTTCTTTAGCCATAATAAGGCCATTGAGGGCAGCCAGAGCCTCGGCCATGTGATTATTTTGAACACCTATAGGGATAGCCCTCACAACAATACAATGTCCATTCTCATCACAGATGATCATTCCACATCCAGTAATACCAGGATTACCTTTTGATGCTCCATCAAAGTTAATCTTTATCCATCCTTTCGTAGGAATTTCCCAGACCACTTCATCTCTGTTATTACTTTGAGCTTTCTCATCAATTTGAATACCCCAGTTTTTAAGAATTGCACTATCCTCTTTCCCTTTAGAGTCATCTTTAATTTTCATTATTTTAAAATTCTCAATAATCATATTTTGACTTTTCCTGAATAAAATTTTAGGAGAAGTCTCATTCTCTCTGAAAACTCTTTCATTTCTTTCCTTCCATATTGCCCAAGTAATATGGGGGAGGGAAATTTTCCATATCTTTCTAATGCATTCAATCTTAGTATTAATACCCCATGAGCTGAACATGTTCTGGATATCATAAGGTAAAACCCAATCCATGTTAAAAGCCTTCAGCCAATAGGACCATACCTCATTAGCATAATTGATATGAATGAATAGATGATTGACCGTCTCTTCCTCTTTCCTGCACAAGACACACATATTAGTAATATACATTCCTCTATTCTTGAGGTTATCAAGAGTGAGGATTTTATTTTGAATCATGGTCTAGAAAAAGATGTTGAATTTATGGGTTAGCCCTTTGATCCAAGCCTTGGCCCAAAAAGGATTTTTACTATTCTCATAATTGAGATTATAGGCTGATCCCATAGTGATACTCCCATTCATGGTATGTTTCCATATCAAAGAATCTTCTTCCAAGTTTAGAATCATAGCATTGAGGGTGATATTTAGAGAAAGAAGGGAATCATCCACAAAAATTAAATCCTTCCATTTCCCATTACTTGTATAATCCATGACCTTAGTACCTATTTCATTTTTTCATTTTTCAGCAAAGGGACCCCAAACAATGTTCATAGCAAGAGACTAGTTACCGATCCATATATCATCCCAAAAATCCACTCTGTTCCCCTTGCCCACTTTCCACTTCACACCTTTCCTAATGGTATTTTTGGCTTTAATCACATTCTTCCATATACAAGATCCCACTAGGATGTCTTTAGTATTAAGAAACTCATTAATAGAATTAGAATTCTTGTTATATTTACTATGCCAAATAAAATTCCATTCACCATTCAAGGTAAAACCCCTCCATCCAAGTTTGGCAATGAGAGATTCATTCATTCTTTTAATTTTCCTTATTCCCAAGCCACTTTTGGATTTAGGCCTACAAACTTTGTCCCAGGCAATAAGAGAAAATCTTTTAGTTTTTTCAACACCATTCCAAAGAAAGTGTCTTTGAATTTTTTCAATAGCCTCTGCAAATTTGTTGGGTATCCTATAAAGGCTAAGAGCATAAGTTGACATAATCTGAAGAGAAGATTTGAGAAGTTGAATTTTTCCAGCCTGACTGAGTAGAGCTCCTTTCCATCCTACAAGTTTCTTATGAAATTTGTCCACCAGGGAGCTCCAAAAGGAATCAAGAGGGATATTCCCAAGGGGGAGGCCCAAGTAGGTAACAAAGAGCTCCCCAATTTGGTAGTTCATAATTCTACTTATCTTGTGTTGTCTGTACTCAGGAGTATTAATAAAATAAATAAAGATTTTATTCCAGTTGATGATCTGGCTAGTAGCCTTACCATAATTGTCGAGGATCTTTCTAAGGTTCTTGGCTTCATTTATAGTTTCTTCCCCCATAAAAATTGAGTCATCCATGAATTGCTGATGAGAGAAAACATAATTTGAGGAGGAAGGTTTTAGCCCTTTGAGATCCCCTTTTCTAACAGGGCTTTCAATGTATCTGCCCAGGCATTCTACAATAATCACAAACAGAACTAGAGATAGAGGATCTCCCTACCTTATACCTTTGGAAGATTTAAACAAGGATGAAGGAGAACCATTAAAAAGAACAGAGAAAGTGGGGGAAGACACTAGATACATTATTAATTTAATACACTTAGAGTTGAATCCAAAGGTCCTCAAAGTATTCTGCAACAAATTCCAGTCAACTCTTTCATAAGCTTTTGAGAGGTCTATCTTCAGAATGAAACCTTCTTTTCTAGCCATAGTCAAAGAGTGAATATTCTCATGGACTGTAATGATAGAATCTAAAATCTTCCTTCCCAGTATAAATCTAGTTTGTTGGTGAGCTATTATCTTAGGGAGCAGTTTTAGAATCCTAGAAGTGATAACTTTAGATATAATTTTGTAGGAGGAATTACATAGACTGATAGGCCAAAAGAGATCCATAGTATTTTCCCCAGCCTTTTTCAGAATAAGAGCTATGAAAGTTCCATTCATTTCTCTAAGAATTCTTTTAGAACCAAATAATTCTTTAACAACATCAGTAATATCCTTATGGATGATAGCCCAATAATCATGAAAGAAAAACATAGGAAATCCATCAGGACTCAGAGATTTACTCCCTTCAAAGGAAAAGATACTCACTTTAATCTCTTCATTAGAGGGGATAGCTGAGAGAAAGTGATTGTCATTATCTGTCAAAATTTTGGGTATACTTTCCAGAAGAGTGCTTTGAAATTTCTGGTCAAGCTGGTCATCTTGGGAAAGAAGATTAGAAAAGAAGACTTTTGCTTCCTTGGATATATCCTCCTCTTTCTCCACTTCTCTATCTTCAAATTTGAGTTTAGATATTCTGTTAGTAGCCTTATGCTTAGTAGCCATCATGTGAAAGAACTTGGTTTTCCTGTCCCCCTCTCTAAACCAAGTGTTTCTAGATCTCTATTTCCAAAAAATTTCCTCCTTGTGCACAATGTCATGGTATTTTCTCAAGATTCCAGTTTCTTTCTCTTTAGGAACTTTAATGTACCCTTCCTTTTGGACAAAATCCTGGACCTCTTTAAGCTCAGTCATGATGTCAGACTTAGAAGAAAAAATATTTCCAAAAGTTTCTTTATTCCACCTCTTAATACTGTCTTTAACATGTTTCAGTTTGTAGGTCATCCTGTACATAGCAGTTCCTTCTATCTTAATCTTCCACCATTCACTAGTTTTGAAATACATTTCAGGATGAATATTCCACATTTTTTCAAATCTAAAAGTATAGTTTTTACTTCTAGCTATGGATTCAATAATAAAAGATAACGGGTAGTGGTCAAACCCCACTCTGATAAAGGCTGTCAAGGAACAATTATAATGCTGAAACCAATCATTAGAAATTAAAGCTCTATCTAATCTTACCTGGATCAAATCATCACCCACTCTTTGGTTAGACCAGGTGTAGTTGATACCTTGAAGATCAATATCAGAGAGAGCTTGTCTGGATATAAAATCCATTAGGTCAATCCTGCTATCCAAGTTAGGGTGCGAACCACCAAGATTTTAATCTTCCTTGAGAGGGGTATTGAAATCCCCCATAATAAGCCAACTATCTTTCTCAAAAGACATCTTGACCTAATCTAGATTTACTCCAATAGGAAAGTGTCCCACTTTTTGTATTAGGGGCATAAATATTAGTAAGGATCCAACAAGTTCCCTCCTTGATATGGTGAAATATAATACAAGCCATATTAATTTCATGTATGAGAACATCACCTTCAATTATGTCTCCATTCCAAAATGTAGCAATACCACATGAGGCTCCTTTCGAACTGCCTCCACTACAATAATTATTTCTATAGTATTTAAGCTTTTCAACTTTTTCCTTAGCCATCTTAGTCTCCTGGATGAGAATGATATCTGGTCTATTATCTCTAACCATATTTCTAATAAGATCCTATTTGTGAGGGTTATTTAACCCTCTTATGTTCCAAGATATAATCTTCATTTCTTTTTGGTAATACCCAACTGGGTAATAGTTTTCTGAGTTCCATCTGCTATATTTCTAGCCACCTCTTGATTTCTCTTTCTAGAACTTGGTGGTCTTCCTGGTGGTGAGAGTTGGCATTCTCCAACATCTGGTTGGTAATGTTTTGCATTCTTATGACCTTTTTTCACTGTGCCCTTCTTTTGTTTATCTTTTTCAACCTGAATGGTTTTGTCTTGTTTCTCAAGGATTTTATCTATTTCCTCTTGGTCACCCCATTTTGGTTTATCTATTTCCTTTGAGTTTTGCTTTTCCTCCTGTAATGAGTTTTGTGTCATCTCTGATAGTCCAAGACCCAAGACAATATCTTGTTGGGCATCTAAGAATATGTTGTTTTCATAAAGATTTTCCGGTTCTCCCTGCCTTTTTGGTGGTTCCTCTACTTCTTGTGTAGTAGAATGGTTATCCTCTTGAACTGTTTTGTCTTTTTCATCTTGGAGATTACTAATATCATTATTCTCATCATGTAGAGTATCTTTGACAAAGTCTCTCATTTCAGCTAGATCAATGTCATTAACTTTCTCCTTTTGATCCTTCTTGGACTTATCTTCTTCTGATTTCTCTCTTACAACTTTCTCTAGGTTGGTCCATGCTTCTCCTTTGTCTTCCCCTTCCTTCTCTTTTTCTTTAGTTTTCCCAGCTTTCTCTTCTATTCTTTTCTCTGTGATTTTGAGTTCCATACTGTCTTCTTCTTCTGATGGTTCTTTGCATTTTCTAGTTAGCTTCCATTCCTTTTTCTGTTGATTTTTCTTGACTTTATTCATTGGACATTTCTTTTCCCAATGACCCTTTTTTTTTCATCTAAAACAAGAAAAAGGGACTGACTCATATTCAATCTTTTGGATCCATTTCCCTAATCTTGAATCCAACTCTATCTCTTTTGGCATATTAACATCTCGAATATTACCTATGTAGATTCTGGCATGTGTTAGTCTTCTTCTTGAAGCCGTGACCAGATCAATAGAGAGAAGTTCTCCAGTGGATCTAGCTATGCAAGAAAATATGTCTTCATTCTAGTACTCCATAGGTAGCCCAGGGAACTTCACCTAGACAGGGACTTGGACTATAAAGTCCTCATGAAGGGCCATGTTAGGGTACCATTTTTGTAATATCATAGTATTTTTTCCTATACTCCACGGTCCACTACATATGGCTTGTGTTCTATCTTATTGACATGAAAAAAAGAAAGAAACAAAGCCCTTATTCATAGCTATCACCTCGACTTGGCATTTTAGTTTCCATCTTTTATCAACAAATGCTCTAATCACTTCAATATTAGGTCTAATCCCAATAAACCTCCCAACCAGGGCATTTTCCATTTTTTTAATATTATGATCTATAACTTGATCAGGAATAGCAATAGCATATCTACCCTCAGAGATGTTAGATATATTCCTTACAGGTGGGTGTACAGACTTACCTGAAGGTTTTACACCAAAAAGGGAAGCCCATTTGACTATCCCTTTTCCCGGTATGAGCCCCCCACCTGTGTCCCCATTTCCTGTGAATCCTTGTGGTTTACCATCCTTACTACCAATAGAGTCAGTAGAGCCCTATATGGAAGAAGGACCTACATCTTGTGTGGAATCCAATTCCATGGACAAATTTGAATTTCCTACACCAGTATTTCTAATTCCTTGTCGCTCCCTACATTGCGCCCGCTCCTTCTCCATCGCTTCTTCTAATAATTGTTAGATATAACAGATTCAAGAGATGCTAAAAAAAATAGTAAGCAAAGATTAAACAAAATATAAAGCTGCAAACATGATTGTTAGAAAAATGAGCAAGGATGTAAGAAATAGAAAACCCTTGTGGTTGCCCAACAGAGGGTAAGTTAGATCTATAAAAAAATTTGAAAAGAAATGAATAAACTTAGATTTTCAAAGAGAATGAAATAAATCCCTGCAAACAAGAGTTAGAACAATAAAAAAACTGATTTATTCTCCTCAACAGAGATATGTTTCAACTATTCCTGCATGCACACTCAAAAACCAAGGATTAAACCAACTTTGATACCATGTTAGAAACATAAAGTAAAATGAACAAGACAAGGAAAGAATCCAAGAGAGTAAGCAATGAAAGAGATTTACCAAATACTGAGAGAGAGAGAGAGAGAGAGAGAGAGAGAGAGAGAGAGAGAGAGAGAGAGAGAGAGAGAGAGAGAGAGAGATTTTCCTTCAAGATCAAATACCAAGATCACCAAAATGCTCCAAGACAAAGACAAGTACACAATAATTTTGAAAGGGGAAAAAGCAAGAAAAAACCCCTTGTGTATAATATGTATGAGGCAAGAAGCCCACAAAGAGAGAGAGCTCATTACAATATTGTAATAATGAGAATGAGATAAGAGAAGAAGAATACAACTTGTGAGAACCAACTTAGAACCTCTATGAGAATCATAAGAAGTGTGTGAGAACTATTTCTTAAGTAGAGATGAGTGGAGGAGTTTGCATGCAACTCCCATACTCTATGTGTGCCACATTCACATTTGGTGTGTGTCATGTGTAGGAATCCTCTTAAGGAGGAATATCTAATTTACTTATTAAAGGGGAATTACAAATATGAGACAAGACCTTGGTTTATAAAATACCAAGGAAAGATTATAAATATAACTCACATGATTTTCCTATTCTTGTATATTAAGTTGTTCCATATCAAAATCTTGAGGTAGTTTGATCTCTATTGAAGCTAGATGCATGAAATAGTTTTCCTTGTCATTCTTTAGGATTTTGTCCACGATCTTTTGGAACCTTGTGTCTTGTTGGACTTTATAAATGTATTCATTGGTTATATCCTCATCATTGTCAGTATTAGCATGAGTAGCCCATTCTTTCTCAATTCAAGCCATGTTGTTGTTGTTGTTTATTGTTAGTCTTAGTTTCTAAATCACTAGCTCAGGGAGCCGAAAAAGGATCTTGATATTGTTCTTGCTATGTTTTGGGTACAATTCTTATCTGAGGAATGTGTGCAGTGTGTATTTTTTCAAAAAAACCACTTCTTGTCCACACCATATAAGATTATATGATTCTTGATTTGAAAAGATGAGAAACCTATCACCTATAGTTTCAATATTTGATATACTAGCTTCACAATTGGTCAACGTTTGATGAAAATTTATTGATGTAGATTTGATAATGTTTGAGATCTTGATGAAGGTTAGCTTGACCTTGATAGTGATCTCTAAACAAGAAGAAGGTTGATTTGACCAATTGAGAGTAATGTTAAGTGATTGAAACAAAGAGTAATTAGTTTGATCTCCTAAGAACCAAGGTTTGATATTGAGCGCTTATGATGTTTGGACTAGAATTGGATGTTTAGAACCTTCAAGATTGAGTTTATTTTGATAAGAATAGCATAGAGATGACCTTTGTTTTGACCAACAAGAATATAAGGGTAAAAGACAATGTTTTAGAACCCACGTTTTTGTGCAAAGTGTGATTTTGTAGGAACTTGTATGCAAAGGACTAACCACCATTTTTGAGATCTCACTCATTTTTGAAGTGCTTGTAGGTGTTTTGAAATTGTTCAATTAGTGACACACACACAAAAAAAAGAATGTTTTTGTCTTGTCTTGATAGGAATTGTTTGTTTTTAGAAATTTTGTGATTATTACAGCTATAAACACACCTTTCCCAAAAAAATTTGCATAACATGAAAATCCTTGCTTGTAGACTAAGGTACACACTCAAATGCTAATTAGTATACTACCATCACCAAACACCTAATGGATCCAATCATGATGCCGTATTACTTGAATCCAAACGCAAATGAGGGCACAAAATGACAAGTATCTTGGGGAAATTACTATTTCCTTGCACAAGGATTATCACCTTTTAGGGGTGATCTGGGTAGCTTGTAAGCCTAGGGTATTTAGTAAGCATCTCCATTCGATTGTATCCTTTGTGTCCATGAAAGCATGATTCAAGAGTATATCCCCATAAAGAGTCTTGGCACAAGTAGTCACATAAATGTGATTCAGACAGTTAGGCCCCACTTTTTGTTAGATGTGAGCCGTGTATAAGCTCAAATTCCAATTGACTCCTGAGGCTTTGGCCCCAAAGAGTAAATTTGATTAACATGAGTTGGAGTGGTGTGACTCACATCTCATTCTCATGTGGGTCATCCCAAGAGATGTTTTCCTCACCGGTAGGCCCAACTAAAGGATTAAAGTGGTAAAAGAGGATTAGCGATGAGAGAGGTATAGATTTTTGATTTTCCCAAAGGGAAAAGAGCATACTCTCCTAATCAATGTCATTTTCTCCTATCAAGCACATAAAACACTTGTTCATTCCCTTGAATTAAAAAATCAACTCTTAACTCCCCATTGAGTTTCTGATTTTCCCAAAGGGAAAAGAGCATAATCCTCTAGTGGAATTAACAATCAAATTTAAATCCGACTTTAAAGTGCCTAGAAAATAATGCTAATCAAACAATTGCCAAAAATGATTTGTTCATTTACTCCAATTTCTCTACAAAACCTAATTCAAGGTTTGAGTTTCAGATTTTCCAAAGGAAAAGAGCATACTCTATTCAAATTATGAATTGAAAGAAATTATGTTAATTTCTAAAGAAAAAGTTTGTTTGATCTTTCTGAATGGCAACCTGCAAGCACTCATTAGTAGTTTTGAGTATTTTTCTCCAATTCTTTCTCCAAATAATCTTTGGAAAACATCCTGCAAAATATGTTAGGTTGTTTAAAAATGATCACAATCACAAAAACATCCA
This sequence comes from Thuja plicata, assembly GCA_018584345.1. Taxonomy (NCBI): domain Eukaryota; kingdom Viridiplantae; phylum Streptophyta; class Pinopsida; order Cupressales; family Cupressaceae; genus Thuja; species Thuja plicata. The sequence continues at coordinate 10,724,676 of MU227244.1, read as the reverse complement.
AGTTAGCTGATTAGTATGCATATTTGCCAAAGAATTAAACTGCATTTTTTCTCTCAAGTTTTCATATGATGAAACAAAGATGTAAAATGACACTTCCCAAAAAAGACTAAAGAAGCACTGCAGATGATGAATTACACTGCATATAACTAAAGGTTTACCGTAAATGAAAAAAGGTACCAGAAATGACTAAGAATTACCAGAAATGATTAAATGAAAAATTATACCTGTCATAAGTGATAAAAGGATAATGATAGACAATGAAGGAATCTCCAGAAATGATGAAAGATATACCAGAAATCACTAAAGGCTCCTGGAGATGATGAAAGGATTACGGGAGACGTTGTTCTCCCTAGCTTTTTTTTGTGTTTCTAGAATAGAGAGAAGATTTCATGAAAATGAGGCATCCATCCCCACGGTGGGCACCAAAATGTGATGTGTAAATGTTGTACCTACAAGAATGCTGCACACAACCACTCAATACGAATTTACATTAACATGTTAGAATCAAATTTAATTAAATTAAACCAATAAACATGCCAAAAACATTCTATTTCTTCCTAGCTAGAAGATTCACAATAATTACATCAAATGCTCTCAGATTAAGCATTAATTCTTAGCAAATAGACAATCTAGGATGGAAGAGTCAATGTAAAAATGCATAAAATGCATAAAAACATGTTCAATTATGCTCCATTATGATCAAATACATGAAATTGAAATAGATTATATTGATAAAATGAAGTATAATATTGCTAGAATAAAATTGCCTTTAGTTCTATGCAAAAATTCACTATGCACCTATATGAAATGAGCTAGAAAGGCTGCATTATATAGATTTTTCCTTGGAGGAAAAGGCTTCAAATTCAAATTCAAATTTGATGGTTGAGATGCATTCATGAGGGATGGCTAAGATGGAAGCTTAGTTGATCCATGTGATGACCTCTTATTGGTTAGAGGTTTGACTTTTGAGGCAATGTTGAAGGAATATTAATGTTGTGAATTAATTTATTCCTTTTAATTAATTTCTTTAGCCATGTATTTTTTCTTTTGATTTGATTTAATGACCAAGATTAATTGAAGAATTAATGCCTCTTGGTGAGTGATTTTAGATTTTGGATTTTTCATGAATTATATATTTAACCTAATCTAGTTTAATTATATAATTGTGATTAGATTTGAGTTGACAGTCTTGATTAGGACCTGGGGGAATTGATTTCAGATTAGGGCTTCTGAGTTCATCAGACCATTTTTCAGGTGATTATAGATAGAAAATTTTTAGCAAAATTATACATTAGGACATTAATTCAACCATAAATTTAAATATGAAAGATATGTTGGATTACTGAGAGGGGGAGTGAATCAAAAAAATATAAAAAACAACAACAACCGAGTCACCAAATAACCTCAATAACTAAAAAAACAACATGAATAAATAGTAAATATCATGCACATGAAACATTCAACACACATAACACCAGATTTAATGAGGAAACCCAATTTGGGAAAACCTCTGTGGGAATTGTCACCCACAAATGAAAATACTCTTCTAAAGTATGCTCGGTTAAAAACCAATCCTATTAAAGATTACAATACACATTGTTGTATGTGATCTTGTTAGGGGATTTACCTCAAACTCATTAAGATCTTCACCCTATTAGGAGTGGTCTGGTTAGAGGGCTTTGAGCACTCTTTTAGAATTTCACCTTTCTCAATGATTTTTCAATAAGACTGTTAAGTCCACTTGGTTAATCAATTTCTCTGTTACAAATGAAAATAAGAAACAATGTATAAAATGATTTTTTAAAAGGAAAATACTTCTTACTTGATTAGATCCCTTATGTGCTCTCTAACTAATGGCATCAACAATCATCATTCTCTACTTTAGACTCAGATTTACACCTCTTTGATCTTCACAACTTCACTCGGTAACACTTCAACACTTCAACTCGCTAGCCCTTGTGTTATTTTAATTCATACTTTAAATAGAATCTATTTTTTCCTCTTAATATCCTTGATTAGGTTTTCCTTCAATCACACTCAACCATCATATCACCTTAGAACTTGCACTTTTCTTGGAAGTAAAACCTTTACTTTTCCACCTAATCTATACCATAGATCTTTACCTTTAATTTTCCTGTGTGTAGATCTTGTAACTAACTTCTCAGTCATCCTTAGAATCTTCCAAATCACTTTGGTTTTTTATTAAATGCGTTCCTATCCTTGTTTCCAACATATTTTCTTCTTGACAACTAACTCTCAATTTAGTAACTAACATGCATTGCTTGGTGCCTCAATGGATCGATATCTTGACCGAATTACACAACCCTTTACCGAAAAAATTATTTCTGCTCGAAAACTTAACGATTTAGTTTTACCAAATTTCCCAATCTTCTTTACTGACTTGATAAAGTACAAAATAATTATCTCAATATGAACTTATCATTGTCTAATCTTTATTAACTTGCCCAATTAATTCAACTCTAAAAGATATGGCATTTCAATATGAACCATAAATCAATTTCTTGACAGCAATGAAAAAATAACAACTAATCTAATCCTTTATACAATCTTATATACCTCTAATCTTGGTCTTCATCATCATATCCATCAGTTGAGTAATAATCTCCCTCTTTGGCATTGATGGCAATAGTATCAATTGATGATGGCATACACTAATATATCTATTTTATCTTTACTCCCTCTAAGATATTTGATCTTGTTCTCCCTCTGTGTTCAGTTCTCATTCTCTCTTTAAAACCTTTCACTCATTCTTGCTCAATTTGTTCTTTCTTATTCTCCCTCTTTTTGTTATTAGATCATCAATCATTCATTGTCCCTCTTTGAAAACAATGCCAAAGGTGCATACTCCTAAAAAAATGTTTAGGAAATGGATCATACCTTGCATGTACTGATAACTCATTTGATACAAAATTACTTTACACACCTTTAGGAAATACCTAAAGTGTGAAGACTTGCATCAACTCATAACATAGATATTCTATTGAGTCCTAGAATTTATGCAACATACATCTTGATCTAGTGAATGTTGTCCATAGGGGTAGGAACCCTAATTTACCTTTGAGATACTCAAAAGAATCCTTCAATAGTGTCTTGGTGAATATATCTTTGAATTGTTCCTTTAAATTCACATACTCCAACATCACATGTTTGTCTTGAAATTTCTCTCTCAAGCAATGATACTTGATAGAAATGTGCTTGGTCTTAGAATGCATCACCAGATTCTTTGATATGTTTATAACACTAGTATTATCAAAAAATAGTAACTGGATTAGTAATCTCCTCTTGCATACCTTCAAGTAGTTGTTTGAACTGTACAATGTTTACATAATTCATAGCTGCAACAACATATTCAACCTTGACAATCGACTTTGATATACAACTTTGTTTCTTACTCAACCATATCACTAATATTTATCCTAAAAAGAAAGCTCCTCCACTTGTACTTTTTCTATCATCAATGTTTTTGGCCCAATCAACATTAGTGTAGACCTTCAACTCAAAATTTCCTCCTTTCTTGTATAGTATACCAAAGTCTTTGATTCCTTTTAGATATCTAAATATTCTTTTAACTTCAGATATATGTGATTCCTTTGGATCGGCAGAAAATATTGCAAAAATACCAACTACATGATCTATAATAGGTCTTCTATGTACAAAATATTGTATCTTACCAATCAATGACCGGTAGAGTGTTTCATTTACTTCCTTTGACTCATCTTATTTTGATAATTTGTAACCAGTGACCATCAATATTCCAACCAGTCTCGATTCTTCTATCCCAAAAGTCTTTATGATCTCCTTCATGTACTTTGATTGTGTGATGTAGATCTCATCCTTGACTTGTTGAATATGTAGTCTAATAAATAATTTTATCTCCCCTATCATCGACATTTCAAATTCCTTTCTCATCTCTTCAGCAAAAGATGTACATAATGTGTTATTGCCTCCAAAAATAATATCATCAACAAATATCTCAGAAATAAAAATCTTATTATTACTATCACATTTCAGATACACATTACTATTGTCACTATTTCTTTGAAATCCAATCTTTATTAGATATGCATTTAATCTTTCATACCAAGCTGAAGGTGCTTGTTTCAAACCATATAGTGCCTTGTGCACCATGTCCTTGTTAGTATTCTTGGTAAATCCCTTAGGATGTCCTATATAAACTTCTTCTTCAAGAATACTATTAATAAATGTAGGCTTAACATCTATTTGACAGACTTTAAATCCTTTGTAAGCTTCATATGCTAGTAGAATTCTAACTCCTTGTAATCTAGCAACATGTGAAAAATCTTCACCCTAGTCAATACCTTCTTCTTGTGCATAACTTTTGCAAACTAGTCTTGCTTTGTTTCTAATTACATCTCCATGCTCATTTAATTTAATTCTAAAAATAAACTTTGTACCAATAAAGTTTTTATCTTTAGGTTTCGGTACTAAAGTCCATGTTTTATTCTTTTTAATCTGATCTATCTCTTCTTTCATAGCTTTAACCTAGTCTTTATTCTCTAATGCATCCCTTACTCTTCTTGGCTCTAATTTATAAATTAAGCATGTATTGTCTCTGACCTTGCTTCTTTTCATAATTCTAGCATTCTTGTCTCCAATAATCTTGCTTGATGAGTGGTGTCTCCTCACATACTTGGCTAGAAGAGGTTCAATAGTTGGTGAAATTTCATTTCCATCATTTGGTGGCAGTTCTCTCTATTTAGCTTCCTCAGTTTTTTCTTTTGCTAAGGTATCAAGAACATCGGGTTGAACATATACAAATATTTGATAGTTCTCAGGTTACTTCTTTTTGTCCTTATCATTTTTATCTTTCTTCAGTTGTACTTAGTTAAGTGTATAAGAAATATTCCTAACTACTTCTCTCCAATATGTTTGAGAAATACCCTTCTCAATCATCACCGTTCTCACACAATCCATAATGGATATGTTTCTCTTTTTAGCTATACCATTCTGTTGCGGTGTCCTTGGTGCAGACATTTGTATCTTTATTCCATGTTCATTGCAGATGAGTGTAAAATCATCAAAAGTACACTCTCCTCCTCTATCAGGTCCCAGACACTTTATTTTTATTCTAGTCTCCTTTTCAACTCTTGACTTGTACCACTTAAACATTTTAAAAGCTTCAGATTTTTATTTTAAAAACATGACATACATTATTCTAGAATAATCATCAACAAAAAAAATGAATATATATCACCATAGTGGTTTAGTGTTCTCATTGGTCCACATAGGTCAGTGTGCACTAAGTCCAAAATTCCTTGTGTAATGTGAGATTTACTTGTACTTAGTCTTTTTACCAACTTGACTTTCCTTGCACATGACATTCTTAGGTTTCTCCAATCTTGGTAGAATTCTAACTCTATTATTTTTTCACATGACATAACCTCTTGTGCCATAACCATGCATATTCAAATTTAGCATATAAACAACTCTTAGTAGATGTATCAAGGTAAAATAAGTTACCTTTAGATTGTTCTCTAGTGGAAATCAGAATTTTCCTTTCTGATAAAAAACTTTTACCTTTCCATTATAAAATTCTAGTTGGTGTCCTATATTGTTTAGCTATGCCACACTCAACATATTATACTTTAGTCCTTCAACCCAATAGACATCATCACATATGATATTATTCAATAGAATTATAGAACCTTTACCTTTTATAGGATATAGAGCATCATTAATGAATCTAACATATCCTCCATCATGTTCTTCCATAGTAGTGAACTTAAGTGTGTCACCATTCATATGGTGTGAACACCCACTCTCTATAATCTAGGTATCATTCTTGCTTACATGTGAGATTAGGGATTTTTCTTCTTTCTTTTCTTCACCATAATTATCTTTGATAGCAATATATACAACTTCTTCTCCATCATCATCATATGTATCATCATCGATTAGTCCTTAATTAGAAATATGGCATGACTTCTTACCTTTGTTTTTGAAATCTCAGAATCTCCTGAATCTATTTTCTCTTTTGTTATTGTCTCAGTTGTCTTTCTTCTCATCACTGTCATTTTCAAGGCATCTAGCAGCAATGTGACCGATCTTTTTACATTTAAAACATTTCAAAGGTATCTTACCTCAGTACTTGCCTTTACCTCTCTCTAGGTTTCTAGCTAGTAGAGCTTCAAAATCTTTTTCATTTGCTTCATCTTCAACATAAAGTTCTTCTAACTCACTATTGAAACTATAAAATATTTCACTTGCACTACTTGCATAACCATCACTAGGTATAGACTCCCTAGAACTTCCAATCTTCAAAGATGATTTAAATGCAGACTCAATCCTAGCAGTTTTAGGTAAACTATTATCAAAATAATTAAGCTCAAAATAAATCAACTTACCAATAGTATCATCCAGTGAAACTGCCATTTGAGGAATGGATCTCAGTTCTTGTATTATAGATACTCAGATGGCATACATAGGTAACAATGTCCTCAATAGTTTTCTTGTTACATATTCTTCATTTATCTATCCTCCAACACCTCTGATATCATTCACAGTTTCCTTCAGTCTTGCACTGTATTGTGTAACATTTTCACCTTCTTTCATTCTCATAGAATCAAATTTTCCTCTTAAGCTTTCAACTTTTACCTTCTGAACATGCTGATCTCCACCATGTACCAATTCAAACTTATCCCACATCTATTTTTTTGTATCACATCCTTTAAAGTCATTGAACTCCATATCAGTGAGAGTAGCTGATATCTCAATCATAACTTGTGTGTGATCTTGTCTTTCTCTTATTTTCTCAAGTGTCAAAGGCCCAAATGGAGGTGGTGAATACTCATTATCAAGATAGTATAGTGCATACTCTCTAATCCCAGATAAGTGCAACCTCTTTCCATTTTTGTATGTAGAGAAGTTATCCTTATTCAACTTTGGTGCCTCCCTCGTATAAATATTTGGATCTTTAACTCAAGTCTTTTAAACATACCTTTTAGAGTACTAAGTTCTAATGTGAATTGTTGGATAACTGAGAGGGAGGGAGGGTGAATAAGAAAACTATTACTTTAAACTTTAATACTTAACTCTGATTCAAATCGGTAGGATAAACAAAAACAACAACCAAATCACCAAATAACTTCAATAACTCAAACAACAACTTGCATAAATAGTAAATATCATGCACATGACACATTCAATACACATAACACCAGATTTAACAAGGAAACCCAATTTGGGAAAAAATCTGTGGGAATTGTCACCCACAAATGAAAATACTCTTCTGAAGTATGCTCGGTTAAAATCCAATCCTATAAAATATTACAATACACATTGTTATATGTGACCCTGTTAGGGGATTTACCTTAGACCTATTAAGATATTCACCCTATTAGGAGTGGCCTGGTTAGAGGGCTTTGAACACTCTTTTAGAATGTCACATTTCTCAAGGATTTTACAATAAAACTGTTAAGTCCACTCAGTTAAGAAATTTCTCTATTAAAAATGAAAATAAGAAATAGTGTATAAACTGATCTATCAAACCACAACTACCACTTTCTTGATTAGATCCCTTATGTGCTCTCTGAATAATAGCATCAAAACTTCATCAATCTCTATGTTAGACTCAAATTCACACCTCTTTGCTCTTTTCTACTTCACTCAGTAGCACTTTAACATTAAAACTTTCCATCCCTTGTGTTATTGGAATTAATCCTTTAAATATACTCTATTTTTGCCTCTTAATCTCCTTGATTAGGTTTTCCTTCAATCACGTTCAGCCGCTAGATAAATTTTTTGAATTTATTTAGTGAACTTGAAACTCACTGAACTACTTCAGTATTACCTTAAAACTTGCACTTTTCATGGAAGTAAAACCTTCACTTTTTCTGCTTAATCTATACCATAGATCTTTTCCTTGAATTTTCCCATGCGTAGATCTTGTAACTAACTTCTACTTCATCCTTGGAATCCTCCAGATCATTGTGGCTCACCATTAAATGCATTTTTATCCATGCTTCCAACATATGTTCTACTTGACAACTAACTCTGATTTTAGTAACTAACATGCACTTCTTGGTGCCTCAATGGCTCGGTGTCTTGACCAACTTACACAACCCTTTAATGACAAACTTCTTTTTGATCAGTAATTTAATGATTTAGTCTTACCAAATTGCCCAATCTTGTTTACTGACTTGATAAAGTAGAAAATAATTATCTCAATATAAAATTATAATTGTCTAATCTTTATTAACTTCCCCAATTAAATCAAATCCAAAATATATGGAAATTTAATATGAACAAAAAATCAATTGCTTGACATTAATGCCAAAATAACAACTGATCTAATCCTTTCTACAATCTTGTATACCTTTGATCTTGGTCTTCATAATCATCTCCATTACTCGAGTAAAAAAATATCCATTTTAGATCCTTGGATTTACCTTCCATAAAATCAATGAAGACAAACCCTAGACTGAATTTAGTTTATATAAATAATAGATCTCCAAAAATAGGTTCCTAGAAAACCTAGGAGTTTAAACACCTCACAATTTTCTCCAAAATGAACACAAACTTATAAATAATTCTAGGAATGAAAAGTACATGTATTATACATAATTAAAATATAAAAATTATTGAATATTTCATCAAATAAAAAATTTCATCAAGGAATTCAAACCCTACCTCAGGCTTGCGAATATTCAATTGAAGAAGCAAGAAGAACGAGACAATGAGAGGAAGAAAATCCACCCTTGAAAGACATCATTCAAAACCCTCTCCACTTTTAGATATATCCATGAAAGAAAGTCCGAATGCAAAAAAAAAATCCCTCTCTCAACTTTTGAAACTCTTACAAAAATTTCCCTTTCCCAAAAGCAAAGAAAATAATGAAATCTTCAAGAAATGTATTGACAAATAGTCCCTCGCATCTCATAAATTTTCTCCAAAATCTCCGAAAATTAAAAAATAATCTCCCTCAAGGTTCCATCCAAAAATCCCCCTCAAAAGAAAAAAGAGAATCCATATAAATAGATTTCCTAAAAGGTAACCAACCCCCAACCCCCAACTAACTCTTAACTAAAGGGCATAATTAAATAACTCAATATAATTATAATCTCGCAACTATCTATTACACAAATATAACTATAATGATTACTTTTATAGTCATTCATACACATATTTATTATTATCATATTATGTGGAATAGAAGATTACTTTTATAGTCACACACACACACACACACACACACACACACACACACACCTATCCACATTATTAATAATCAGTAATTAATAATATTATACCTCTCATTATGTAATATTTAATTATTAACAATACTATACTTTACCTTAATCCCAAGATGTACATCATAAACAATATCCACAATCATGCAAATATAATTACATATAACTTATATATATGTGTGTATATATATGATTATGAAGTAGTCGATCAAAATATTAATATTATTACATATTTATACTTATCATAGAATATAAAACTTAGATATAATAAAATCACATGCCTCAAAATAAACCTAATCATCCAAAGAGGTCATTACTATCAACTATGAAACACATCAGGATAACCACAATATCAAACAAGGTCAACCACAACCAAAAAGGCAAGTCAAGCCAAACTCCTAACCAAGCATGAAAACTTGAAACACAATATATTAAAGATCAACTAAGAACCATCCCAAGAAGGAGACAAATGAAATTAAAAAACAAATCATACACCCAAATAAATACAAGGGATCACAAGACACTATCCACAATCATGCCTAACTGGGTGAGGTGAATCTGGGTTCATCATCCTGACCACTGACTAACCAATAAAGAACCCCAATGTTACCAAATCAAATAATGGAAAGGAAAGAATCATGTAAGGGCCTTGGTACTATCTCCGTAAAAAAAAGCATTTAGGATTTAATGACATGCTTAGAACTGTGGAGCCAGGTGAAGTTGATGCTTGGTACCTGCAAACCTGCATCATAAAGAGAGTGTACATGTGCATATATACATATATGTATGACATTAAAAACAATGATATGGGTCAAGACATAATGTGGACCTCACTAAGTGAGTAACTACAACTTCTCCCCTAGCCATATAAATAGATAATAGATACAAAAACATGTGTAAGCACCCAGTATACAAGAGACTATAAGTTAAATACAAAGTAAGGGATAGATCAGATTCATAATATAATCCATCATGAATTGGGTTAGTCCCTTTATCAAAATCAACAATTAAATATATAATCATAATCATACATATAATCATAGGTGAACATTTAAATGTAAATCAGAATCATAACTTATAAAGAACCTAATTGTTGAGGAGGTCTTGAAATTATATTAAATAAAATTCATATATCAATTAAGACATAAGAATCCAAGTATCATAACCAACTAATTTACCATAATCATTGATAAGGAGTTCCTCACATAGTACTAAAATATCATGGACAATAAGAAGAGATGAATACTCATCAAGGAATATACTTGAAAGCACTTATCATTGTCAAAACTAGAATGTGAATTTATTATAACAGAATGAATTAGGCAAATATTTGAAGAATAATCATACTTTTATATACCACAACCAAAGCATACAACTCCATACAATGTTCCCAAACTTCCAAAAAGCATATCAAAACATGTTAGGGTTGGAGGGATATTAAAAAACCCCTAAGGTTCAAATTAATCCTTAAAGTCAGAAAGTAATAAGCTATTCATCATCCATACATAGTAAAAAAATTTAAAACATCTCCACTTTAGAACATATTCAATATATTACAAGTGTGATTGCCGTTGCACCAAAATATCAACTTGTCAATGCCGGATACAAGCACTATACTTATAGAATCCACATGATGCCTTTAGTCCCTTGTCACAAATCCTGAGGGGAGCACTAACTATTTTTCCAACAATCTCCCCTCAGTGTTACCCAAGGGGATTCAAACCTATGACCAAGCTATGATACCACTTGTTACAAGTGTGATTTCCATTGCACCAAAAGATCAATATGTCAATGCCTGATACAACCAATATACTTATAGAATCCATAGGAGGCGGTTAGTTCCTTGTCACAAATCTTGAGGGGAGCATTGACCATTTTTCCAACACAACACTCACACAAGTGTATCATCTTAAAATAGAAGAACTTCCATGTTAAGACTGTTTATCCCTCCTTAGGGGGTGTTTCAGGCCATTATCATGTTGTCCTCTATTTTTTTTCCAATTTTCCATCTTTTGTACCTGTTTAGGACCCTAATTGGGCCTCTCTAGGCACTGTTTTCCCCACCTGGCATATTTTCCAGGGGTCTTAACCCCCTGGGTAAAGGTTGACCTTGACCTTGACCTTGACCTAGGTAAAGGTCGACCTCAACCCTATCCTAGGTCAGGGTTGACCTAGACCTTGACCCAGGTCCCCCTTTTTCATTGGAATGTGTGCTAGATATGGGGGGAAACTCAAAAGTTTATTTTCTCACTTTTGGATCGACTGTTTTGGGCTTTGAAGTGGTGAATCTTAAAAATATATTTAATATAGGTCCACTTCTAGGAGTATGAGCCTAATTATAATTTAATTCTCATATGTCGGCCTCTCTAGAAGTTTGTGCCCTAGACTAGTATATAAGGAAGCCTTCTCCTCTCATTTTCTATGATCATCTACGCATAATGTATCGAAGTGATCATCTAATTTCAAGCATCCATTATTCTACATGATTTCAAGCTTCCAAGTGTTCAATCAAGGTTTTCAAGTCTTCTTCTCAAGCATTCAAGTTCTCCATTGAAGATCAAGGATTCATGCATTCAATCCTTTGAAGGGATTTGGTTCAAGCATTCAAGATTCATCATTCAAACCCTAGATCTATCCATCATGGTGGTGTGATCTTCCTTCAAGATCCTTTGTTCATCCTCAAGGTTCATTCATTCTTCCTTCAAGGTGGATTCCAAGCATATAATCATGGAGGTTTTTATTTACATTTATGGTTTTTAATGTTGAGTCTAAGATTTCATATTAACATACTTGTTTACATTTGAAATACAATTGCATATCTATTGAATATCATAGCTTCGTTGTTACATCTACTTCTACTACTTTCTAGCATTATCCATTTGAGTTTTGATTTCAAGGTTAATTCCTAAATCAGGGTTGGACTAAGGCAAACCCCTCCCCCAAAAAACAAAACCATTTTTGTTGCAGGTATAGGTATGAAATAAAAAATTACAGAGCATATTTAGATACCATTTTTGGCAGACTTTCAGGATTCACAAATAAAATTTTCGTAAGATCAGCGTAGGTGAAGGTCGACATAAAGGGGTACAATTGTGCCCCCGTATTTGGGTCAAGGTTGACCTTTCTTAGAAAAGAAAACAATTTATGGGTTTTCTCTGTCTCTATTTTTTTAAGCCAAGGCATGTTGCAAAATTTCCAGAAACCCAGTACAAACACCAGAAAAAAACAATTTCTAGATCTTCTACATTTTAAGATAAGTGTTTCAATTCATCTTAATCTTTCAGATCTATTGTTTTACTTTATAATTAAGAAATTAGACCCCCTTCCCCTCTTTATCCATAACCATTTGATTCCTTTTTGCATTGACCATCTCCTTTTGGTTAATCAATTGGGATCTCCTTGTCTTGGATTAGGAGGCAATATATATATATATATCTATAACATTTTC
>MU227244.1:10657342-10711880 GCA_018584345.1 Thuja plicata | reverse complement strand
TATATATATAACATTTTGGTGAACCCGCGATAGACAACTCTTTCTTTTTGGTGTTAGATGTCCTTAAGACTAAATTTTTCATAAATATTATATTAGTTTTATTTTATGATCTTGCATTTTAAAATACAAAAAAATCTACATACTCATAAAAATACAAAAACATTTCTTGCATTTCATTCAAAATGAAGATCTTTAAGATGCCTTGGTGTATGGCTATTTTCCTCATTATTCTTCTCTTAGAATCTCTTTATAGTACTTGTGATGTTTATGAGAGTATCATACATTTCATTATGTTTGTCACTCTTCATGTTTCAATTGCTTATTCTATTATGAGATTAAATAATACTAGCCTTCCTACTTTCAAAACTTTCATTAAGAATTTGTTTGGCAGACTTATTGCTCTTTTGGATTATGTGAAGAATTTGGTAGATGATACCCCATTTCCTAATATTCCTAATCCCAATCCCATCCTCCCTAATCTAGTTCATAATCTCCATAATCCTAATCCTATCCTTCCTAATCCAATTCCTAAGACTCCCACTCCTATTTCTCCATCTTCTATCCCTAGTTCTTCCCACACTTATGATGGGGCTCAAACTACGGTTCATGATTCAAATGTGCAAGAATTCTTTGATTTGCCTTCCCTTTCTTATCCAATCCATGATGATATTAAAGGGAAGAAAAAATAAAATTCTTCTAAACCTATCATTCCACCTTACATAACATTTTCTCATGATCACCGTGAACAATCACCTCCTGCAGAAGCTTTACAAGATATGTACACTACAAGATATAATATGGTGGATAAACAAGGTTATAAGGGTTTAGGGATTGGTTTTAATGAACACGGTATTAAATATTTGGTTCATCTATCACCTATAAAAGATATACATGGTCTAGGATTTCCGCTATCTCAATTTAAGGTGGTTGATTTTGACTGTCGCCCTCCTCTTCATGTTCTTCTTCCAACACCTTCCTTAGATTACCCTGATACCCCTCAAGATGTGGCTAAGAAGGTGTATGTTTAGTTAATGGATTCTAAGAAATAAATCTTTAAACCTATGCTGAAAGATTCTCTCTCAAAGTAAAAATGTCCTTTTCACTATAGTAATACACATTTACTTGTTGATTGTGTGCATTTCAAGATGTATGTTAGAGAAAGAGCTGCTTTAGGAATTATATCTCGCTCTCGTGTGGTATTATAATTTCTTCATAATTTCCATATGAGGAATATCCCTCATTCTTCTATAATATAGATCTTTCCCCCTCTTGTCTCTTGACTGGGGGGTAAGAGGTATTTCTTCCATTTTTCTAGGATCCATTATGCTCTTAGCATGTATTTGTTTTGAGCTTAATTGGTTATTCTTTCTATATTTTATCCCTATGGTTTTGTATTATGATATGGTACATCCTTCCTTTGCTCATAATCATCCATAGCTCTCTTCTTGTATTAATGATATCTTTTCTAAGACATTTTTTTTGCAAAGATATCTCTTTGTTACAAAATATCTTGATCTGATTGGTATGTCCCTTGCTTTCATCCTTGGGGGGAAAGGTTTTCCTTCTTTCTCTCTATCTAAGGATCTACTTTCCTTAGCTTAGTGGCATTTGTTTATTCTGCAAACATTATTTCCTTATACTAACTTATGTTTTGGCTATGGATACCCTTTTATATGAGAGGTGATTGTCCTAGGTCATCACCTCTTCTTTATTTTTCAAATTATGTTCTTTATAAACTATTACCCTTGCTTTGGATTAGAGTTTTCTTCCTTCATTCCAAGATTCCTCTTCCTCTTGATTGCATGGGGCTTGATGATTGAATATTTGATCCCTCTTTGCTTTTCCTTGAAAGATGATATTTTATCCAAAGCACTCATCTATGGTAGGCATCTTGTTGATAAGATCTCTTCCTATTTGAGGATCCTTTTTCCATAAGTGACACATCCTTTTCAAGATTATCTATGCTCTTAGATGTAAGGGTCAATACTCTTCGCTAAGAATATAGTGTAAATTATTGCTAACATGATATCTCCTTACTTTGTGAAGTAGGTATCCTACTTCTCTTCCTTATCTTGTCTATTAGGTAGCCATGATAAGGAGGGGGGCATATATAGGGTCTTCCTTATACTATATTTTAAATTTTAAAACATGCTAAATCCTTAGAAGGTAACGCACATAAGTTGCTAAATCTTGAAGAGACACATTTTTATTTTTGCTAAGTCATCAGAAGGTAACACACATAAGTTGCCAAATCATGAAGAAGATACACATTTTAAATTTCAAATATGCTAAATCCTTGTAAGGTAACTATAAGACAAAAAATCAATGCATAAATCTAGATTTTGGTTGGTGAGATGTTAGGAAGCATGACATGGGGGAGATCAAATAAGGAGATATTGCGAATCTTTGTGAAGCACCTTAATAGGGATGAGAATCCTCAATTAAGGGATATGATATTTAGGTAGGATTAGGAATCATTAATCAAATTAATAATTCAATATCCTCAATATTCCTCAAAATCAATAATTAGATTTATGAAATTATAAAAATCCCATAAATTGAAATTAGCCAATTAATTAATTGTTGGAGACTTAGGGAAAAGGGAATAAATAAAGTTTATTTATTTATTCAACTAGGACCTAGGATAAACTATGGGTTATTCATACAAAGGGGGAAATTAGTGGATTATAGGTCAAATTTAAGGTGTTGATGTTGAATTGAAATGATTTTGATGATATTGATAAGGTTTAGGATCAATTCTGAGGGTTTTGGAATAGTTTAGGAAATCACGAGGCATCAATGAGCTTTGACAATGCACCCATGTAATGATGATTGTAAATGATTGAAAAGTGCCAATGAACTTTGATGGCATCGTAATATTGAAATTGAAATGGGGAAACATCAATGATCTTTGATAATGTTCCCAAAATAATGATGATCATAAATAGTATTGACAAACATGAACAATACTATTGAATTGATATTGATAGATTGATAGAGATAACACCGATGATCTTTGACAATGTTATAATACAAATGATTAAGGGGATACAAAGCATTGATGATCTTGGACAATGATCCTAAAATGATGACAAGATTGATCAAAAATAGGGTTTTGATCATTTGGAAATTTGGGTTAATTAGGCATCAATGATCTCGGACAATGCTCTAGAATGGTTAGAATGAGTCCAAACAATTATGCAAGTGATTAGGAGTAGAATAAAATAGGTTTGAATTGATTTAGGAAGGTTTGGAATGGTTTAGGATTGAATATGATCGGTTTAGGATCGCAAAGGATTGTATAGGATCAAATAGGATCGGTTTAGAGTTGATCGGAAATGATTTGGAAAATGGTTGGTTTGGTAAAGAGAATAGAATTGTTAGTAAATAATTGAACAATTTTGCAATATTCAATCATCGACGAAAGACATAATGTCACCATACAATAAAGATCATATGCATAAGATAGAGGAATAATTAGGTTGCAAAATGATATTTTGATTGTAATGCTAACAATGTTAAAACACGTAGACTAGCAGGCTCGAACCATTTTTAGGTGTCTACATTTTTCCCCTCTTTGATACAATGCGATTATGAGAATTGTGTCAAAGAATCTTGAAGAAAATAGCATTAAAACATGCCCCAGTGATAGCGAGATACATAGGTGCCCCCTTAAGAAATCGTCCGAAAAATGTAAATGATAGGTCAATTTGTCGACAATGCCGAGATGGATCCACAACAACAATTAGATAAAAAATCAGAGGTCAAATGCAAAAGATATGAGGTTCAGAGTGTCAAAAGCATCGCGACCAATACAAAACGTAAGGGCTGCACATCCATCTAGGTAGCCAAGAGGATATAAAAGGGCTTGGAGAGGGTTTTGGAGCTCATTTTCACTCTCTCATTTGGAAGAATTGAGCTCTGGAGCAAGGAAGATGGATAGAGTGCCAGCAGAGAATCAAGACAAGGAATGAGTTCGTAGCTACCGATAGCTGGCTGATGTAGGACCCAAGGTGTGTACATCTAGGCCTCTCAGTGGTTTATAGCTTTTCATGCTTTTCTAGGTGGTTTTAGCGGTCAAATAGGGTCAAATGGGCCCTTAAATGTAGGGGGATCACACGTGTCACCTACATAGGTCACCTACCACTTACGTAACAAGTGTAGGTGAGATGACCACCTGCATAACCAGTGTAGGTGGGAGGCCATTCTATGCAGGTGGTAAGATAACCTGCATAGGTGGTTAGAAAGGCCTAAAAATGGGGTCTAGGGGTTCCTAAACCACTCTAAACTTCCATAAACTGGTCAAAACCCTAGGACAAGGTCAAAATTAGGTCAAAATAGGTCCTAGGTTGGTCAATAAGAAACAAAAAGTATAGAAAGTTAACCAAAGTCTCATGGTGATTGCAGGAGGAGCTTATAGTTCCGCAGACATGGGAGAGTAGACCAGTGTATCTGGATATACATCATCAATTGAGTATTCATGAGAGATAGATCCTAGCCTCACTAGGGTTGTACTACATCACATATATGCCCAAGATTAGGGAAAATTGGGGTCTAATCATAGCATTAGCCAAGTGGTGGCACTCAAAGACTAGCTCATTCCACCTATCGACTGGGGAGGTGACTGTGACATTAGAGGATGTGTGGTGCATCCTCAAGATTCACATACATGGAGAGCTACCAGAGTATGACCCTATGATAGGGAGATTGGTGCTACATCGACTGTTTGAGAGTGACGATGATGATCTAGACATCCGTGAGTATGCGCTTTGATGGGAGACAGTTGCTAGGCAACATGATAGATTGATTGTAGTTATATGCAGAGTGATTGCATGTCTATTGGTACTTGACAGACGAGGCCATGGGTTCCCTATTGGCTAGGGGAGGGTCCTCAAGTGGATGATCATGGAGGGGATAGTGTTCATGTGGGGGCCTTGCATGCTTGCAATGACCTATTATCAGCTCCACCAATTGGCATACAGAGTGGGCTTATCGATCAGCAATGGAATCACATTACTGCAGGTGTGGGCCTACAAGCACATAGTTGTGTTCTGGCCCATTGCTTAGAGGGTTGTTGTGCTAGATATACCATATGTCTACTATTATCGAGGGGCGCTTGCATAGGGGCCAATGGGATATACATTACATTTTTATCATGAGATAGATCTGCTTAGAGATTTTACCTGATGCCCATACAAAGATTTCCCCAGATGGGATGATGATATGGAGTAGCTACCATACTATAGACATGAGAGATACCTCATTGGGAGGTTCATCATGGATCACATGGTTATTGAGATTCAGCTTCCAACACAAGTCCACCGACAGTTTGGAGAGAGACATGGAGTACCGATAGGTACAACTTTGTTTGCTCAGTCGAGGGCTGAGGCCAGGACATGGGGTGGAACACTTAGGCCTTAGGTGGCATATGCAGAGTTTGAGAAGTTACAAGCTAGACAGTGGGGAGCAAGTGTAGATGTTGCACATGCAGGGACTATAGAGGAGTACGATAGATGGTTTGCTGGGCACAGGCATGTTCCTTTGACAGATCTGGATGTGGCAGTACCGAGAGTGCAAACGCCCAGAGATGAGAGCACCGAGGAGGAGGATGAGGATGAGGAGGGTGATGAGGAGGAGTTAGACAAGGATAATGAGGATGATGAGGATGATGAGGAGAGCTAGGAGGAGGATGATAATGTAGATAGGGATCTTGGTGATATACCAATGTAGATGGACGAGGATAGGGATGAGCCACCACATGAGGATGACATATAGGGTCCTAACAACCAATTTGAGGATCAGAGATAGTGCACCATAGAGCTTAGGAGCCAGATAGACCAGTTGGCATTGGAGAGAGATACAAATAGAGCTTCATGGGCCACAGATTGTGCATCATGGACTGCAGATCGTGCATCATGGATTTCTGAGTGAGCATCTCTCACAACATAGATGGACATGTTGACAGAAGAGAGGGATACATTGCTCACCTCTCAAGATACAGATAGGTCTAGGGCATAGAGGGCCGAGGAGGAGTCACATGAGTTTATCAATACCATCTAGGATGCAGGTACACATGATATTACAAGGATTCTAGGGGATGCCTGAGCAGAGTCCCAGTATTGGAAGGATATGTATGGGAGAGATGTGCCATAAGAGTAGTGGGTACCAAGCTACAAAGCATTGTCCAACATATCACATTCATGTAGGACACATAGTAGTGGGGGAGTGCTGGGACTAAGGGGGCCACCTAGATCAGAACAGACAAGGCATCAGACAGGGGGAGCCTCATCTTCCAGAAAGGACAGGGATCAGGAGGACCGAGAGAGTAGGGGTTGACAGGAGGTCTCTCTAACAGAGGGACAATTTTGATAAACATGTGAGATTATGAGCCTATGGGCCTCAGTGTATACAGACACCTTGATTTTTGTACTCTGATACTTTTTGAGATAGATGTATATGATATGTAGCTAATTTATGATGCACAAGATGGATGCTTATGTATATGCTTTACTTTCCTGTTATATGATGATGCTTGTATATTGCAATGTATTGCCTTTGTTACGCAATAATGTATGTTATGGATGCAATAATTGTTTGTCTTTTACTTTTGAAATGTATGAATGCAAAATGTAAATGTATGTTTGAAAATTTTCTCATGGATGGATGAATGAAAAATGCACATGTTTTTGTTGTTTTTTTCTCTGCTTTATGAATGCATGTATGTAGGATGCACCTATTTTTGATATACCAGAGTACTAGACCAAGGAGACTACAAGGACTGACTGAAGAAGTGTTAGCGGAAAGAGGAAATTACATGAAGAAATGTTAGTAGAAAGATGTTGGCTTTCAAAAGTGTAATTTTGTGATAAGATCTTATTTTGATATTGCAAAAGCAGATGTGGCGCATCGTGGCACAAAAGCCAGAGTGATAAAGTCATCCTTTTGTGTAAAAAAACATGATGCAGACAGAGGTTGATCTTCTCCATCCTGAAATCATGTAGCAGAAATGCCCCAAAATTTCATGAGATCATCAAACAGGCAGAAATAAGATAAAGTGAAAGCAACTCGTCATGAACCATCTTGGATACTCTCATAAGTTCATATAATATCATCAAGTAGCATAGGAACATGATCAAAAAATAAAAATAAAAAATACTCACTGAAATAATGTGAGCCAATAGCCATTCTGGTCTTTTGTTACTTGCATTAAATGTTCATTGATTGATAGCTTAGGTTGCAAATTTGACTGATTTGGTAATTGATTGATAGCTTGGACAGATTGATTGATAGAAAAGGTTGAAAGATTGAAAAGTCCAACTAGATTGAATGTTGAGTCACAATGATTCAGATCGCATTTGGGAGAATACAATTTTGTTGAAGCACAAAAGGATGTATCTGCCACTGATTTCTACAAACATGATTTTTGATTCATAAAAAGAAGACAAGTATGTACAAATTTATTGCATATTTTTGAAGAGGTTTTTGCAATTTTTTAGGATTTTTGAGATATTTGGATTTTTTTGTGATGATATTTTTTCAAGAATTTTTATAATTTTTAGGATTTTCTCACCATCATATTTGAATTTTTAGCAATTTTTTTCAGGACATTATTTGATTTTTAGCAATTTTTTAAGGACATTATTTAATTGTTTTGGAATTTTGAGCTGCTTATTTGGATTTTTAGGATTTTTTCAGGTCATTAAGATATTTACAATGTGTTATCTCTAATCAGATAGTCGGGGAATCTCATGGATAAACCACGTTCAAGGTCTTGCCCCCAGTTTGAATTCAAATTCAAAGATGCTCAATGCCAGGAATCTCCCCCCAGACAACAAAGAGGGTATGTACAAAGCCCAAAAGACAGATAGACTGGGTATACCAAGGGTAAGACAAAGAAGATCAACCAGTTACATGCCATAAAGGGGCACTAGGGTTGATGCAAAGTGAAGGATGTGATCAGGAAAGGACGTCAGGATACCAGGTGGAACCATGATAGACAATGGAGCAACAACTTACTACACGTAGTGCCTGTTTGCCAGGTTTTCACCATGATACTTGCCCAAAGCGCCTGTTTGCCAGGTTTTCACTTATGGATGAGATTTTTCTCTTGATTTCTATTTTTGCATGCCAAGATGCCTATTTACCAGGTTTTCATCAAGGCAACCATTTTTTTCTCTTTTTGTTTTTTTGTGCTTTTTTCTCTTTATTTGAGTTTTTTGATATTTTCTTAGAAATTATTACAATTTTTTTGTACTTTTTTCAGAAATTTTGTAATTTTTTTGTACTTTTTTTAGAAATTATGCATAATACTTATAGAGGTGCATGATTTTCAGTACCTTTGGCAATGGTTGTCCCTCTGGTGTTGCAAGCTAATGCACTCCAGATCCATATGATGCTATGACTATGTACGGGTCATCCCAATTTGGTTCAAATTTTCTAGCCTTCTCTCTGTGTGGCTGGGTTTTGTAATTCGTATTTAGAACCAAGTCTTCGATCTCAAAATGGTGAGATTGGACTTTCTTGTTGTAACTCTATTTAAGATAGTTTTGATAGGCTTGCAAGTGTACCAAGGCAGTTTGTCTCTGCTCATCGAGCATTTCAAGCTCATGCAATCTGGAAGCTCTATACTGCTCATCATCAACAATGCCTTGTAAGGATACTCTCAATGAAGGAATTTCAACCTCAAGGGGTAATATGGCCTCAACACCATAGACTAGAGATTATGAAGTAGCACCAGTGGGGGTGTGAATGCTGGTTCTGTAAGCCCACAGATCTAGATTGAGTTGTAAGTGCCAATCGTGGCCAGCATCATTGACATTCTTTTGGAGGATCTTAATGATTGTTTTTGTTAGATGCCTTTTCTTGGCCATTGCCTTGCGGGTAGTAGATGCTAGAAAATCCATGACAAATTTTGAATTTCTCACAAAGCTTGGTAACATCTTTTTTCTGGAACAGGCTACCATGGTTAGTAATGATTGCTAGAGGAACTCCATAATGACAAATGATATAATTTAGGATGAATCTAGAAATTTGCTTGCCAGTGATGTATGTCATAGGGATATATTCCACCCATTTGGTAAAGTAATCAGTGGCAGTGATGGTATACTTATGGCCATCAGAAGATAGGGGTGTGATCTTCCCTACAAGGTCAAATGCCCATTGAGAAAAGTGCCATGGAGAAACCACTAGCTGTAGATCATGTGCTGGAGTGTGAATGAAATTGTAGTCAATCTGGCATTTGTAACATTTCTTAGCAAATTTATGAGCATCTTGCTCCATGGTGGACCAATAATATCCTGCTTGAACCAGATTCTTGGCAAGACTCAAACCATTAAAATGTCCACCACAAATACCATCATGGACCTCATGTAAGGCTATGTCAGCCTCTCATGAATCGAGGCATCTGAGGAGGGTTTGGTCATAGGCTCTCCTATAAAGGGTATCACCAATGATGACATAACGGGAGGCTTGATGGATAAGAGCTTGATGCTTGTTATGGGATAAGGCAGGGGTTAATATTTGGGTGTATAGGTAATTGTAAACATCTTGATACCAAGGGGAATCGGGACCAACAATGTCACACATGAGCTCAAATTGCGGAATGTTGAATGCTATAAGTAATAACTGCTCAGTGAGAAATTCACATCTCTCTTCATTATTTGACATGTCGATCATAGATGAAATAGTGGCCATAGAATCTACCTATTTGTTATGTACCTGTGCAATTTGGCAGAAACTGATTGTGACAAATTGCTCCTTGAGAAAGTCAGCCAACTATTTGTAAGGTACTAGATTTTCATCCTTAGTTTCATAGTCATCGGTGACCTGTCAGATGAATAATTGAGAATCACCATACACCTTGAGGTGTTGGATTTTCCATTGAATAGAAATTTTGAGTCCAGTGACCAGTGCTTCATATTTGGCGATGTTGTTGGTGCATGCAAATGCAATTCTGTAAGATTTTGGTATGACATATCCTTGTGGGGTGACAAAAATGAAGCCTACCCCCAATCCATGCCTATTATGTGAGCCATAAAAGTAGAGTTTCCATTCATTGGATTCAGTGAAGGAAAAAATGGACTCATCTAGAAATTTTGAAAGCAACGGGTGATCATCAGGAATTGGTGCCTCTACGAGCTGATCTTCTATCACCTGTCCTTTTATTGCTTTTCTATCTACATACTCTATGTCAAACTCACTGAGGAGCATGAACCATTTGGCTAGATGACCTATGAGAGATGCTTTTCCTAAGAGATACTTCAATGGATCAATCTGGGACATGAGCATGGTTTTCTAGTGTAGCATGTAATGTATTAACTTTTGTATTGCAAAAACCACAACAAGACATGATCATTCAATCAGTGAGTAGTTTAATTCATATCCAACCAAAGTTCTATTGATGTAATAAATAGATATTTCTCATCCTTGTTCATCATGTTGTGCAAGAAGAGCACCCAACGCAGTTTCTGTGGAAAAATTGTACAAGATAAATGGCTTTCTTGGAATGGGAGGCATCAAGATTGGTGGATGTAATAGATAATATTTTAGTTGTTGGAACGAGTGATTACACTTTTAATTCCAATGGAAAGTCACACCTTTATGCAATAGATTTTGAAATGACTGGCATTTATCTGTGAGTTGTGCAATAAATTGGTGGATAGAGTGTAGTTTCCCTTGTAGACTTCTCAGCTTCCCTAGAGTGTTTGGCAGAGGCATTTCTAAAATGGTTTCCATCTTTTCAGGGTCCACCTCAATACCTCATTAAGAAATGATATAGCCTAGGATTTTTCTAGAAACAAATCCAAAAACACACTTTTTGGGGTTTAAGTGGAGCTTATACCCTTCCATTCTTTCAAATATTTTGGCCAGAATACTCAAATGATCTTTCCTAGATGTAGATTTGCAGACAAGGTCATCAACATAATCTTCCATGAAGATGTGCATGAAGTCATGGAAGATTATGGTCATTGTCCATTGATAAGTTACTTCGGTGTTCTTGAGGCCGAAGGGCATGACATTCCAACAATAGGTTCCCCAATGACATGTGAAAGTTGTCTTGGGTTGATCTTCAGGAGCAATCCAAATTTGGTTGTAACCAGAGAAGTCATCCATCAGTGACAACATCTCATAGCCTGCAGTCATTTCGGCAATGATGTCGATGTTGGGCAGAGTAAAGTCATCTTTAGGGCATGCCTTATTTAGATCATAGAAATCAGTGCATATCTGTATGCCCCTAGTGTGCTTGCTAATAGGAACTAGATTGGAAATCCAGTCTACGTAATCTATAGGTCTGATAAATCCAACATCTAAGAGCTTCTTCAATTCTGCTTTTACCAGTAGAGATATTTAGGGATGTATTTTTCTTAGCTTCTATTTTACTGGCTTCACACCTAGCTTTAGAGGGAGGTGGTGAAGAACTAACTTAGGGTCTAGGCCATGCATGTCAGCATAGGACCAAGAAAAATTAATCTGGCACTCAAGGAAGAATCTGACAAATTCATCCTTCTCTTCTGGTGAGAGTGAGGCTGCAAAATGTATGATCTTGGGGTTGGTTAGGGTGCCCAAGTTGATTTCTTTGGTCATTTCAATGAGCAATGTTGACTTCTCCTTTGGAGGGGTATGTCCAGTCTTCCATCCTCAGGTGCCTTAAAGAGGTTTTCACCCTCGAATATGTCCTTTGTTTTTACTTTTGCATGGTCAACTGACGCATTTCAGTTTTCACCAGAGGACCTATTTTTTTTATTTTTTTATTTTTTTATTTTATCATTTTTAATTTTGCGACTGGAAGATGGAGTTGACTCCCCAAAATATGTTGTAGCAACAAGGTCAATAGAGAACCCTTCTTTGTGGTCGCCAGATGGCATGCCCTCTCAGAGAACAAATAATTATGCTATTGTTTCATCATTTTTTAAGCAATCCAAGCTCGATGATCGTTGCTCGTCCCAATCAATTAGCTCAAGGTACACTAGGGGGATGTCATCATCAGTGGTGCAGATGTTTTTGAGGCCAGAGGTAAAAGAAAAGATGTAAATATCAGTGTCTTCTGAGTTGGAGACTTCATGCACTGAAGGTACAGGACTGGGATCCCATTAAATTCTAGACCAGGGATCAGGATTGGTTGTTGGAGGGGAAATTGTGTTAACATGTTTATCTATGGTAGGTAGGTATTGAGAGTCAGGGAAGACACAATCAAGCTCATAATAACTGGAGGAATAGGACATCCATTCCCACTCATTTGAATCAGTAGTGTACTCAGAATGGGGAACCTCAGATGCCTTTTCATTATTTGAAACCTCCACATTTTCACATGAGGCCATTTTGGCACTTGAAGAGCCAATTTGTAATGGTTTGAATCTAATGCCCAGATGGAGGGGATGGCCCTTTGAAGAAAATGGTTCAACAATTCCTTATTTATGTACTCCAAGACCATTGTGGCCATCATAGCCCTTTTTATGCATGAGTGTGAACCCGGGCTCGTATCTTTTAATGGGTATCGCAGTGGGCTCTTGTTCTTGTTTTTGTTGGTCTTGGAAAATCCAGCTGGATGCATTGTCATATACATGTTCTTCATGCAAACCTCCCCAAAAAGTGAATGTAGGTGAGGGAATAACCTTCATGGTAGTCTTGGGTGGTTGTGCTTGCAATAAATTTGGTTTTCCATAAGACTTCAAGGAGAGAGGAAGTTTCCCAATATGAAAGGCTTGTGTTATGGTATGCTCTCCACACCCTTTATCTTCAATATTCATCTTTCCTATGACCATTTTTTCAAGGGTGGATGCATCAACATATTTGGAGGAATTGGATGAAGTAGATTTGTTGTTGGTAGGCACCTATTGTGTGGGCCCTTCTCTTAGATTGACACAAAATTGGAAAGGGTTAGGATCATCTAGGATGGTGATCTCAATTCCATTGTGAAAGAATTTTAGACATTGATGGTACATAGAGGGAATTGCCTTCATGGCATGGATCCATGGGCATCCTAAGATCATGTTATAGGGCAAGTATAGATCCAAGGCCTGTAGCAATGTGTTTTCAGTAGCCAGACCAATTCTGATGGGAAGTATGATGACTCCTTTAGACGGAAGTTCAGCATCATCATATGCCTTTATTGTGATTCTCATGGAAGGATCAATGTCACTCTCATTGTAACCAAGATCAAGAATGACCTTCAAAGTGCAAATGTTAAGTTCTGCTCCACCATCTATCATGACTCGCCAGAATTTGGCATTATGGACAAAGAATTCCAGATGGAGAGGGTCATTATGGCCAAGTTGGTCATGTGGAACATCATCTTTGGAAAACATGACATGTTGGAATTCAGAAAAGTGCCCCATCATGGCTTGAAACTGGTTAGTGTCAATGTCGATCGGAACAGTGGACTCTTTCAATGCTTTGTTAAGGACTTCCTTGTGTTGGGGCGATGTGTGCACCAAATCAAGGATTGATATCAAGGTAGGGGTCTTACCCAGCTGGTGAACAAGGTTGTCATATGAAGTTACCTTAGGTTTAGATGGTGTGCTAGGTATAGTAATCTTGGTACGACAGGTAGTGAATGTGCATTGAGGGTTACTATCCCGGAAGGTCGAAGTGGACACACATGAATCGGCCTCATAGAAACAATTGATGGTATAGTCATGGCCGGTCTGAGTATAATTGACATTATTTTTGGAATTTGAATTCGACATAGAGGCATTCCCCTTTTCATGATCAACCAAGGGGTTTTTGAAAATAGTATGGTCAGTATTGGAAGATCCCATCATGGGCTCAACTTCAATCACACCTTGACAATAAGGTATTGGACTTTATGTTTTAATTGGTAGCAGGAATTGGTTATGTGTCCCTTTGTCTGATGATAATCATAGTATTTGTTGTCATCCCACCAAGGGGGTTTCACTACTGAAGGATCACAGATATTGGGTAATTGAATGTAATTGTTTTACAATAACTATTGTAAGACCAAATGGAGTGGTTTACTCAATGGCGTGAACTGTCTTTATAGTCCATCTCTATTTCTCAGTGGTCGACACTATCAATTTTGTTGCGCATTATCATTTTTTTGTGCTTGAGGTTGTCTTGGAGGTAGTGCTAGAGGTGGTGCTTGAGTCATTGTTTGCGTATTGGTAACAACAGGTCCTTTGAGGCTCACTTTTTGTTGTGTCATGTTAACTATCTATGCGTCAATAATGCTGTCATTTGTGACATTTTTATTCTGAGACCAAAATTTTGGCTTGTCACTTGAAGTGCTCACATTCTGATTGTCCTTGTTGATTTTTAATACTCCTTTTTCAATAAGAGCATCTTCAATGTCAATTCCTTTTTTCATGAGATTTTGGAGGGTACTTGGTCATTTGATTTTGAGCTCGTACATCATCTATGGTACCAGATTTTTGATGAATAATCATATTTGTTGTTCTTCTGGCACATCAAAAGGGCATTGACTCACCAAATTCCTCTATCACAATAGGAAGGTCATAAAGGACTCTCCAAAATTTTGTTTGGTTGTGCATAAGTTAGTCAACATAAACTCACTTGATATGTTGAACACAAAATGAGAGATGAATTTGTCGGCTAATTCTTTCCAAGATCTGATATTTCCAGCTAATTTAGAGTACCACTCCATTGCTTGACCCCCAAGGCTTCAAGGAAAGAGTTGCATGAGGTACATGTCATTGTTGTTAACCTCAATGCAAGAAGTATAGAATTCTCGAATGTGATCGATTGGATTGCCTTTTCCTTTGTATTTCTAAAACTTGGGTACTTCAAAATTCTTGGGAAAAAGAGGCGCAGAAATGCTTGAATCAAATAGATTAGGACATAGGTCTTGTTCCATATAGAGTGTCTTTGTGTCCTTGAATTGTAGGTCATTTAGTTGCTTCTACAAGCATTAGATTTGTTGAAGCATTTCTTCATTCTGCGAAGGCTTCACTACTTTTTTACATGTATTAGAATGATGTGTCCGCCTAGAAGCCATTGAACATCGACTATATTCTAAGGCCAGATCTGATTTTGACGATTTAGATGATTCGGACTAGATGTCATGGATTGATGCCACATGTTGTCTGGCATGTTGTTGATTTATTGGTGGAGGATTGTATTGTTGACCTTCTGTCACATAGTATGGTTGAGAAACTTGTTGTTGATATCATGGTGCGTATTGCTGTTGTTGAGTTTGCCCCACATGTTGTTGTTGTTGTGGCACATTTTTTTGTTGTGCAACATATGGTTGTTTCTGCAGAATGTATGGTTGTTGAGCATTTTGTTGTTGTTTTTGTTGAACATGTTGTTGTTGTTGTTGTTGAGCATACTATTGTTGTAAAACATGTTGTCATTTCTATACATACTGTTGTTGTAGAGCATGCTTCTATTGAGCATATTTCTGCTGTAGAGCATGTTGCTATTGTTGTACATACTATTGGATATGCTGTTTTTGATGTGGGTGCACTTGTTGCACCTTTGGAGCTTGCACATGTTGTATAGCAGGATGAGATTCTTGACCCATCGACATTGTTGGTTGTTGCATGTTATGATCTTGTTGAAATCCAAGTGGTCCAAGTATACCATCAAGATTTTCAGTTTTATGTTTTGCTAGTTGTGTTTGAGACATCATGTTAACTTGGGCTGCAAATTGTGGTTGCAGTAGTTGCACTACATCCATAAGTGGTGCTTGTTGAGCCACTTGGGCTTGTTGCACTTGTTGCGTTACATTTTCTTGTTGAGTCACCTTAGGTGGAAATTGTGTAATATCCACAAGGCTCTTATTCTTTTGATCTTGCAATTGATTTGGTATAGTTTTAGTAGTCACATTAGATACATCAAAAGTGGTTACCCTTGGTGGTTCATTAAATGATCCTTTGGACATTGTTGCATTTGAAGTGCTTCCTATAAATGTTACCAAAGGAGGACCATTTTTTTGTGTTTCTTCAAAAGGGGGTACATCTGACATTCCTCAAGGAAATGTGAATGTCTCATTTGATCCTTTTGGAAAGCGATTCTTTAAATCAATCTTCCATGTTCTTTTAGGACCCTTTTTAGCGATTTGTGTAGCATCCACCATCTCAGGAGGAGGGAGTTCTACCTCTTCAAATAAAGGATTATCCAATGGTATATACTTTTCCTTTGGAGGAATATTGATAGTTAGATCATTGCGTTGTCATTTTTGTGTTACCACCATAGTTGAATCATCAAAGGGTTGTTCTCGCTTTTCTCTATCCCGAACCACTAAGGCTTGATTCTCTTCCAAAGTAGATTGTGGAGATTTTGATATTCCAATAATAATTGGGGATTTGTCTTTCGAATCGCTTTGATATATCATCTTAGATCTTGAGTCATGAGATACGTTAATGTTTGCTGAATTTTTTTCTTCTTAACGACTTCATCAATTTCCTCCTTAGGTAAATCTTTGAAGGAAGCAAATGTTTCATGTGAGTCTCCAGAATCCATAGAGGGACTTGAGGCATTTCCAAGATCTTGATTATCTGGTGGTGGTGGAGGAGGTTGATAAGATCTAAAATCTATGTTTGGCATAGGTTGTTGTTGCAAATAATTGGGTTGGACTTGATTGATTTGACTAGTTTGTTGGTATTCCTCCTCAGGTGTAGGGGGAACACTACCTTGGCTAGGTGGCATAGGTACAAAGATTGGTTCAAAGGTTGGGGGAGGTCCCCACTAAATAGTGCCAAATTTTGGGGAAGCATTTGAAGGATATCCCATGTTGCAAAGATCATTTCTTGAAGTAGGTCCTTGAGGAAATGTGACATGTCTTGGGTCATGAAATGTTTGATGCACTTCTTCCAATGGTTGCATGTTGATTAGGTCAGTTTGATTATGATATGCAACACCTTGTCTTAGATCAAAAGGTAGTCATGGTTCTGGTTGTGATGTAAACATAGGTAGATGAGGATCTTGTGAAAACTAACATGATTACTACATGCAAATGCAAGATTTTTTTGGAATTTTGGAATTTTTGGAAATGCAAGGAACTTATGCAAATGCAATCTAAGGTTTATGCAACTATTTTTTTGGTTTTTGGACTTTAACAATTAATCTTTTGAAAGGAGACAAACCTAAGAGAATAACCTCATGAGGTTGAATAAGAATCTTGACTTGAAAAATAGGATTTTGGGACAAGGGACAAGTTTGATAAAAAGGATTAGGTCAAATCCATCATGACAAAGGTGGAATACGACCAATTGATAAGGGTAGGGGGTTTGAAACTTTAAGAAAAAAGGGACCAAGTCAAGATCCTATTTTCAACACCATCAAGAAATGCTCTATGATTTGGATACTTTCTAGGATTGTTTGCAAAGTTTTTAAGGAGGATCTAAAACAAGTTATGCATGCAAGAGGACTATGATTAGGACTTATTCAAAAGAGAATATAATGAGGATTGAAATGAGGTCTATAATTCAAGGAATTTTTGAAATGCAAAATGCAAGGAGATTAGGTCATGAATATGCAATATGAAGGCTATCAAGCATGCCAATATGTTCCAAGTGAAAATTTCAAGGCTCCATATGTTTACTCAAAGACAAGGTTTGTTGTGACCATTTGATTGTTCTTGAAGACTGATTTGGAAAAAGTGTTCTTTAAGGAGAGTGTTTTTAAAGATGTCATTTTGATTAAGGTTTGAAACACTCACACAAGACACATCATTTAGAATGGATATTGTAAAAATGAACAAATACACCACTTCCTAAGGATAGAAAGGACATTATCTATTGAATCCCCACTTGAATCAAAGTTTAGCCATGCTTACTAATAGTGGACAACCTAGAAGCTTGGAGGCACGGGCTCCTCCTTACAGTGCACTCACTTCTCAGGCACTCCAAGCTTCAAATCCCGAGGGTCATCACTTCCCAAGGGATTTTTGTCTCAACTAAAATTCATGAAAGTGTGGGGCGTCTTAGTTGTTCTCCAACCTTCCCGCCAACAGATAGAAGGATTTTTGGCTACTACAAAATAGTGTTTAGTAAGGGAATCCATTTGGGTGGTTATATGTGTAGAAGATCAGCTCTGTTATGGAGGCCTCCCAACCTACAGAGGTTACATTATGTAGGTTTTAACACACCACAAGGGTACAAAGGGAGATCTTCTTCCTGGTATAATGCATTCAACACCCATCCATTGTGAGATTAATCACAATGGCATTTTTTTTATCCTAGTTTGGATGGGCTGGCTTTAGCCTGTTACCGGTTGGGCATCCACTCTCACTGGCTCTACTAAAGCACTTGGGAGGTAGCCACACTAAAGAACTTGCATGGATTTCTCTTACACCCAAAATCCATAAAGGTGAGGGGAGAGGATACATCCATACATTTCCTTGGATTTAAAAAATAGAATACACTTCAAGCTATGAAAGTTTTAGAAAACAAAAGGTATTCTACAAATGTCTTGCATTAAAATTTTTAGTATTTTTTAGGATTCAATCTTCATCCCACAATTTCCAACATACTGCACAAATAATCAGTAACACCAAAATCCAGTGTCCTAAGTGCAGAAACAAGTATAGGAATGTAGAAATCCAAAATTTTTCCTGAAAAACACCAAATTTACCACCTGTGCAGGAACAGGCTACCACATGCAAAAAACCAAGGTACCACCTACACAAAAACAAGCTTCCACCTGCATAGCTTCTAACCACCTGCGCAACACCTACAACCAAGTGCGCAACTATTGATCAGAGGCATGGGTAAAAACTTGCAAAAATAGGGGCTTTTTTAACATCTAAGCATGTAATATCATCAGAAACACAACTAGGGTTCCTTATTTATGCCATTTAAGTTGAATTTAAAATATTTAAGTGAACTTGAAACCCTAACTAGCTTGCATGTGCATCAAAATGGTTTAGGAACACCTTAAGGGCAAAATTTGCATTTGATCCTAAACTAGTTTAGAGTTCATTCTAGGTACCCAAATCAGATGTGCATGTTCATTTTAGGTCCCTTACCAAATTAAACAACTTTATCTTGCATGAAATAGTCCATTTCCACCCCTAGCTAGGCTAGATTGCAAGTTTGATTGAAATTTGAAAAAGCTTGATTGTATGAAACCCTAAACTAGATGAGATTCATTTTAAGAGCCCAAATACAAGTGTGAAAGTTCATTTTAGGCTTTGAAAATAAAAATGTGATGTTCATTAACCATATTAGGGTTCATTAACCAAATTTAGGGTTCATTTGAATAGTTTAGGATCCATTGCAGCCTTTAAACATACAAAAAATAGAAGAGAAAGCCTAAGATGCAGAATAGCTTCCTAAACATGCAAAAAGTGATCGTAAACCCTAAATAAGTATCCCATATGACCAACTGCATAGCTAAGTAGCCATCTACGTAGCTCTAGGCTCTAAGTGCATAGGCCTGGGTCACAAATGCGTAGGACTTAACCACCTATGCAGAAACAGGCTACCACCTGCGTAGAAACAATGACCACCTGCGCAGCTTCAGTAACCACCTGCGCAGCTCTCTTCCAGAACCTGAAAAAGACAAAGAAAACACAAAAAAGTTTATCAGTTAAGCATGTTCACATCGGGTTCACCAAATGTAAGACCAAAAAAAGGCATATTAAGCATATCTAGGAGACCGACAACCCTAAATAATATGCTAACCTATCTAATCTATCATGAAAGCCATTCAAAACAAGAGTTCATAAAAATAAAGCATAAAAACTCTAAGAACCCCCTTCAAATGAAGCTCCCATGTCCTTCTTTCTTCTCCATAATTAGATGTGATGTGGCTCTTTGACAATAACAAGATTGCACAAAGACTTTTGAAAGCACAAGTTTCCAACGAGAATACTAGAAGATAGTGGTCTAACCTTGAAAGATTGAAATGCATCCAGTGGTCTAACCTTGAAAGATTGAAATGCATCCCATTTTATAGAAAATTAGGATCATTTAGGTGAGATTGCACAAGATCAATGCTAAAATGCATATTTTCGTTGGTGAGATGTTAGGAAGCATGATATGGGGGAGATCAAATAAGGAGATATTGAGAATATTTGTGAAGCACCTTAATAGGGATGAGAATCCTCAATTAAGGGATATGATATTTAGGTAGGATTAGGAATAATTAATCAAATTAATAATTCAATATCCTCAATATTCCTCAAAATCAATAATTATATTTATGAAATTATAAAAATCTCATAAATTGAAATTAGCCAATTAATTAATTGTTGGAGACTTAGGGAAAAGGGAATAAATAAAGTTTATTTATTTAATACCTAGGATAAACTATGGGTTATTCATCCAAAGGGGGAAATTAGTGGATTATAGGTTTACTTGAAGGTGTTGATGTCAAATTGAAATGATTGTGATGATATTGATAAGTTTTAGGATCAATTCTGAGGATTCCAGAATAGTTTAGGAAATCACGAGGCATTGATGAGCTTTGAAAATGCACCCGCGTAATGATGATTAAAAATTATTGAAAAGTGCCAATGAAATTTGATGGTGTTGTAAGATTGAAATTGAAATGGGGAAACATCGATAATCTTTGACAATTTTCCCGAAATAATGATGATCATAAATGGTATTGACAAACATGAACAACACTATTGAATTGATATTGATAGATTGATAGCGATAACACCCATGATCTTTGACAATGTTATCAAATATATGATTAAGGGGATACAAAGAATTGATGATCTTAGACAATGCTCCTGAAATGATGACAAGATTGATAAAAAATAGGGTTTCGATCATTTGGGAAATTGGGTTAATTAGGCATCGATGATCTTGGACAATGCCCTAGAATGGTTGGAATGAGTCCAAACAATTTTGCAAGTGATTAGGAGTAGAATAGAATGGGTTTGAATTGATTTAGGAAGGTTTGGAATGGTTTAGGATTGAATAGGATCAGTTTAGGATCACATAGGATTGAATAGGATCGAATAGGATTGGTTTAGAGTTGATCGGAAATGATTTGGAAAATGGTTGATTTGGTAAAGATAGTAGAATTGTTAGTAAATAATTTAACAATTTTGCAATATTCAATCATTAACGAATGACACATTATCACCACACAATAAAGATCATATGCGCAACATAGAGGAATAATTAGGTCACAAAACAACATTTCAATTGTAATGCTAACAATGTTAAAACACGTAGACAAGCAAGCTCGAACCATTTTTTGGTGTCTACAATAACACACATAAGTTGCTAAATCCTGAAGAGACACACATTTTATATTCCATAGTGATACAAAAATATGGATTTGTGGGTATTTCAAAAACTGTCAGAAGACACATTACAAATACACAGTACAATTTATGGGTGAACTATCAAGTTTGGCTACCTATTGGGCTCTCCCTCCTTGGTTATTCATGGTAAGGTGGGCATCTTACTGGGTGAGGTAATCACTCTCTCTTTTCTCTCTTTCACTTTCATGATATTAGGATTAGATCATGAAGATATGTTATTTATAGTGTTTCTCTTGTCTTTCTTATGTATTCATTTATGATTTTATGATAGCTTTCCAAATATGATATTAGTATAGGAAGCATTTCTTAGCAAGGTTTCTTTTGCTAGTTGATTTGGGTTTGTTTTTGTACTAACCCCTCTTTTTTTGTGTCTTTTAGCTTTATCTTTTTTTTTTCTCTTTGTTTTCATACCCTTGTGCATGTATGTTGAGTTATATTCCTTTGCATGGGGGCTCATGTCCTTGGCTAAGTGATGTTCTACCTAGAGTCTTTCTTCTAACTTTACCATGAGTATGTTTGATTTCCATACTCCCGCTAAAGTGGGGGCTTAATGTATTATATTAAAATGGAATCACTTCCATGTTAATACTATTTATCCCTCCTTAGGGGGTGTTTTGGGCCATTATCATGTTGTCCTCCAATTTCTGCCACTTTTCCATATTCTGTGCCTGTTTAGGACCCTAATTGGGCCTCTCTAGGCACTGTTTTCCCCACCTGGCATATTTTCCAGGGGTCTTAACCCCCTGGGTCAAGGTCAACCTTGACCTTGACCTAGGTCAAGGTTGATCTTGACCCTGACCTAGGTTAGGGTCGACCTTGACCTTGACCCAGGTCCCCCTTTTTCATTGGAAAGTGTACAAGATGTAGGGGAAACTCAAAATTTTATTTTCCCACTTCCGGGTAGGCTGTTTCAGGCTTCGAAGTGGTGACTCTTAAAAATATATTTAATATGGGTCCACTTCTAGGAGTATGAGATTAATTGGAATTTAATTCTCTTATGTCGGCCTCTCTAGAATTTTGTGCCCTAGACTATTATATAAGGAAGCCTTCTCTCATTTTCTATTATTATCTACGCATAATATATCACATCAATCATCTACTTTCAATCTTCCATTGTTTTACATGCTTTCAAGCTTCCAAGTGTTCAATCAAGGTTTTCAAGTCTTCTTATCAAGAATTCAAGTTCTACATTGAAAATCAAGAATTCAAGCATTCAAGCCTTTGAAGGGATTTGGTTCAAGCATTCAAGATTCATCATTCAAACCCTGAATCTATCCATCATGGTGGTGTGATCTTCTTTCAAGATCCTTTGTGCATCCTCAAGATTCATTCATTCTTCCTTCAAGGTCAATTCCAAGCATATAATCATGGAGGTTTTGATTTACATTTATGGTTTTTAATGTTGAGTCTAAGATTTCATATTAACATACTTGTTTACATTTGAAATACAATTGCATATCTATTGAATATCATAGCTTCATTGTTAGATCTACCTCTGCTACTTGCTAGCATTCTCCATTTTAGTTTTGATTTTGAGGTTAATTCCTAAATTGGGGTTTGACTAGGGTAAACCCCTCCTCCAACAAACAAAACCATTTTTCTTATAGGTATAGGTACAAAATAGACAATTACAGAGAAGATTTGGATACCCTTTTCGACAAATGTTTGGGATCCATGAACAAATTTTTTGTTAGAGCAGCGTAGGTTAAGGTCGACATAAAGGGGTACAATTGTGCCCTCGTATTTGGTTCATGGTGGACCTTTCTTAGAAAAGAAAAAAATTTCTAGGTTTTCTCTGTATCTGTATTTTCAGGCCAGGGCAGGTTGCATAATTTCTAGAAACCTAGTATATACACCAAAAAATAACAATTTCTAGATCTTCTACATTTCAAGATAAGTGTTTCATTTCATCTTAATCTTTCAGATATATTGTTTTACTTTATAATTAAGAAATTAGACCCCCTTCTCCTCTTTATCCATAACCAATTGATTCCTTTTTGCATTGATCATCACCTTTGGGTTAATCAACTGGGATCTCCTTGTCTTGGATTAGGAGGTAATATATATCTACAACATTTTCCATACATACACAACAAACACAATAAATAAATAAATAAATAAATAAATAAATATATATATATATATATATATATCTTACAACAAGTAATCAAGCAATCAAAGTGTAGACACCTAAATCTGATTAAAACATGTTAATCATATTTAGTTCCCTCCTAGAACATCATTAATTAAGTAATCAGTCATTACCTAATTGATTTATGTTATCCTACTAGCCTCATTAATTCATCTAATTAAGCTATAGTCTGATTAGTTAATAAATGGAAACCAATGGCCTAATAGTTAATTAAACCCCCTTTTCCCCTATTAGATAGAATTAATACACTTATTCATTTATTTTAATTCATATTATCCTCTTTTCCTCCATTTGTGATTTAAATAGTTAATTCTATTCTATTTAAGCAAATGGCTTCTAACCTTAACCCCTAACCTAACCAATCCCAACCACCTAACCCTGAGTTCTAACTCAACCCAACCCCTTAACACATGCTAATCCTTCCTCATTAGCTAATTAACCCTAATAAGCTAATTAACCCCTCAAATCATTCTCTCTCCTCCCATCACATCTCCCTAATCACCCCTCTTAACCTCTAACCCTAATTCTAATCTCCTCCTAAGATTGTCACATTCCTAATCCAAGGATTAGCAACTCACCCTATCCCTTAAAGTCTTCTCTCATCCCCTTTGCACATGGACCAAAATGGTCACATTCCTCATCCCCTCACACCCTCTCCCCTTGTGACACTTGTCACAATGAGAGGCATTTGGAGAAGAACAATCCTTGTTCTCTCTCCCAAATGCATCTGAGCCACTCTTTAGGTTTGCATCCCCACCCTCCATTTTGAGTCCATTTTTCTATAAGAAGAGCCTCCTCCCTTCACAATTTATCCATCTTGTTATGCAGAGTTATAATATCAATTTGAATCCACATCTTCAAGCTTGAAGCATGGATCAATGAGCACACATCCCAAATCAATGGACACATCCAAAGATCAAAAGGGAGCTTGAATCTATTTTAGGGAGGTTTGCACTCCTTAAGTTTTTCTTGTTTTCTTGTTTTCTTTTTAGTCCAATCTTAAGTGTAGTTATGATTATTAGTTGTTGAGTGCTTTATTTTATTATTGTATTCATTTATTAACACACTAATTTCACTTCTCACATTTATGGAATGCCTAGTGGGACCCACTTCACGAGTCTTTACTGATCTTCTAACCTATTTTCTTGAGTTTTTATGAGTTTGTAAGCTTGCAGGTTCGAGGAGCATCTTGGAACAAATCTGACCTCACCATCACATCCAGATAGTCATTTTGGTTTGAAAAAACTATAAAATTTCCCATACCCACCCAAAATCAAATCCATGGCAAATTGTTTTGCAAGCACGTGGTTCGAGACAGACTACAGATTTCCTGTATGCATACTGAGGCAGAATTGCAGAGCTTAATAATTTTTTTTTGTTTGGTGCCTCCCTCGAGCTCAAACCCCTACACCAAGGGAAATACCCCACCAAACACTAAGTTCATTACACCCAAGCCTCTTTCTTTGGATATAAGTCTTCAAAATTTCTATAAAAAAAAAGTTTATTAACCTCATCCCACCCATGTGGGATTAAACTACATCCCCCACACGAGCTCCTACTCCCTCCTCCCTTCGCAGCCCCACCCTAGCTCCTATTTTCTTCTACCCAACCCTCCACTACTTCATCCAATCTCCCTCCAACCTTTTCCCCACCTCCCTGCACCATATCCCCTCCTGCTTGCTTCAACCCCTGCTATTGCTTCCCTTCCACCATCCCCCACCCCGCGCCATCCAACAACCCACCACCCCTGCCACTTCCTCCACCCCATATCCTCCCTACACTCCTCTCCACTTCACCACAACTCCTCCCCTCTACGTAGAACCACCCTGCTTCCCAATCCATTGAGATCAACTTTGAGATCGTAGACCAACACATTAAGCTATTTTAAGGCTGTGAAAGAAAGGGATGTAGATTTTGCAGCATCAGGTGAGTGGACTGGATACCAAGGATTTTTTGAAATGATGGTTTTGTAGCGGGAAAATGTGTTTTCAAGGGTTGTGTGATTGGTGAATGAGATTTGGAAGGTCGAAGATAATGGAATCATGAATACACCTTTATTATCCCATTTTATAGAGATGGGCTTTGGCCAAAGGTAGATATTTTTAGAAGCCACATCTGTACATGCAAGGAGAGAGAAGAATATGAAGCACATGGCGATCCTCATGGCTGAAGCTGTTCAGTCTACTTGTGTTGATAAACAACCAATTTATAGACTATTTTTGAAATGATGTGGGTGGATAGATGATCATTTCCATATTTTTTGTCATTTGGTCGCTACTAGTGAAGCTCTACAATTATCATATGAGAGCATCAAATGGGTGTTGGACACATGTTTGAAATACGTACAAGATAATATGAAGTAATTGCTGAATTTAAACCAGTCTGCCCACACTTATCCTCCCGCTTCCCAATCCCACAGCCTCTTTTGTGCAGTCCCTCCATCACTACTCTACCTTCCCTCTGCCACTCATCCAAAACCCTTTACCTCAGCCTTGCCTTCGCTTGATCTCCACCACTCAACTACCACCTCCACCCAGCAGGAATTTTTAAAATTGACAGTCATCCATCTGTCATTGTGCATTGTTACTCACATTCTATGACAACCATACGACCATCAAATTTAATCACACAGGTGGATGATATCATCAAGCACCCTTTAAAACCCATGAGAAGACACTTTCACTGAAACACTGATAAGTTTTGTATACAAGCTCCATTTTTAATGATTTGAAAAGCGTTGGAAAGCTGACTTAGAGGCCTATTCAGATTTGCAAGCCATTTTATCAGATTCATCATAAAAAATAGGTGAACACATTCAAAGTACCCCATTATTTTGTGTACTAATCTAATCAAATCAAACAAAACTCTTTAATGCCCTTAAGGAATCGAACAATTCAAGAAAAATCAATCTCGAATGCATAAGGAAATCAACAATTTGTTTTAGGTTTTGAAATTAGACACGCAATCAAGCATATTTCATTTTGGGCTTTAAAATTGAAAGAGCAATCAAACATCTCATTTTGGGCTTTAAAACTAAACAAGAAATCAACACTTATATTTTGGATCTTAAAATTGAACAATAAAAAAAAACAATCTTGAATTTGATAAAGGAAAATTGAACAAACAACTCTCAAAAAACACTTTATTTTGGGTTTAAAAATTGAACAAGGCAATCAAACAGATTCAAACTTGGGTTTAAAATTGAACAATAAAACAAACTCAATCTTGAATGCATAAAGACAATTGAAACAATATTTCACTTTGGTGCACATAAAAAAACAAAAGTGCGAGTTTATTTTTGTATTAGATCAAAACACATTGCCTCACTTATCAAAAATTAACCGCGTGCTTTGTGTCTTTGGTGCGCATGCACAAAATTTTGTAGAGCACAACTTCACTTCATGCACTATCCTCTCCCACTATCTTTTGTGATCATTGGTGTAAGAGAAAGATGATTGTGAATGTTCAAACTTTTCAATCTCCTTAGAGGGGCCTATCTAGAAGAAGCACGAGTCCTTCTAGAGAATGAACCCAAACTGGTAAATCCTTCAGCCGGTATAGAAATAAGGCACAACCTAAAGGTCCATTTTATATCCCTTTAAGCTTAGGCAAGTCATGTTCGATGGTAGTCCATACTTGATGAATATGCCCAGCATAGTGGCATGGTCGAACTAGGCTCTTAAGTGAGTCACTTTGTACAAACTGATTGCGGGGACTCCACGAAATTACTAGCAACTGATAAAATAGAAACATACCCATTTCACCTCCATAATCTTTTTAATCAAATGGGCAAGGAATATAGTAACATCCCTGAGAAACTTGCACATTCATGCCACCTTGAGCATTTGGAGTCAGATAATACAACATCATGACTGGAGCCGCATGCTTGGTGATGTCCATATTCTGATTAGCTCTTGTGTGTGTACCTACGTATGTAAGAAAAGGTTTTCAAGCTAACCAAATCCTTAGGTAGATTACTTGTGTGTGCATGTGATGTTACAAACCTTGTGCAAAATAGATCTAGAACATACACAATCCAAAAGTTTTGAAGTCCTTTTGCTAAAGAGATCAACATTTGTATGCTTCTTGCAAGGTTTCTTTGCCTCTTGCAAGACTATTTTTTCAAAATACCCAAAAGCATCATTTGTTCCAAAAAAAATCCAAGTCACACTTTCCATAGTCACTACCTCATCCTAAAAACATCTTTCAAAACTGAGCTCATATCCAATTCCATCAAGCATAAGAAAGTGAAGACTCATTTGCCTCCCATATGCAGAGAATAGAAGAATGCAACCAGAGAGGCCAAGAAATATCAGCATATCCTTAAGTCCACTGAGAAAGAGAACCATACACTTGAAGAATACAAAAAGGTTCAAAAAAACTATAGGATTGTTCGCTTCATTCAGAAATTCCACACAAACCATTCCTTCATTCACTTTGAGCACTATGACAATGTAGCATATCACCAAGTTGTTCACCCAAGCCTCCAAATATTTTCATCCTAGGTTCATAATCATGTCCTTACTCTCATCCAACATCAATTTCTTCTAGTGTCATCCAGTCCTCCATTTATACCAAAATCTTAGACCAGTAGGGCTATCTTTTCCATCCCCCATCCCCTTTTCATCTTCTTTCAAGTTAGTCCTTCCCTCTATCCTGCATTTAATCTGAATCCTAGTATGAGATTGTTTGTTCATCCAAACTAATCTTGAGTCTTCCATCCATCTTCATTCTTTCTCCCTATCCAACTCATCTAGAACCTGTCATGTCACAATTCTATTATGATGAGTTTGGTCATCCTACTTATTCCTCAACTTTATCATATTCTGATGATGATGAAGGTCTTGTTGATCATGATGCATACTTTAAAAACCTTAAAAATCTCTCCCTAGCATCTTATGCTGATGATGAAGGTCTTGTGAATCATGATGCGTACATGGAAAACCTTAGCAAGCTTGCTCCTAGCATCCCCCAAACTCCACTCATTCCTCCACACTACCCCATCATGTCTCCTTCCATACCCAATAGCACTCCTTATCATACCTTTGACAAGGGACACTCATCTTATCCTCCATCCATATCTCCTTATTATACATACATGCCTCCATATTATCCCATGGTCATATCCCAAACTCTGTCTTTTCACAAAAACACCACTAGCTACATCCCTAATCCCAATCCACCATCTCATTATCCTCCAACCCATGTTCCAATCCCTAATCCTAGTCCTCCATTTCTTCCAAACTATCACCATGATCCCCATTCTATTTCTAATCTACCATCCACTCTATCCTACCTATCTACCCCATCTTATCCCAATCTACTATCTCCAATTCCTACCTACATTAACACATATTCCATAACCCAATCCATCCCTCCTCTCCTAATCCGTTAGTCAATCAAGTTTGCAGGACATTGCCACACCTACCTATGTGAACTATCTCACCATACCATCTTCCCACCATTCAATATGTAAGTCTTCAAGGAGTTTCACAAGGAAGCCATCACAAAATCCA
The DNA here is from genome assembly GCA_018584345.1 of Thuja plicata. Classification (NCBI taxonomy): domain Eukaryota; kingdom Viridiplantae; phylum Streptophyta; class Pinopsida; order Cupressales; family Cupressaceae; genus Thuja; species Thuja plicata. The sequence continues at coordinate 10,683,007 of MU227244.1, read as the reverse complement.
TCTCTTAAATTTGATGAGTCATGTCATATCACTCTCCCATGTGAAGCCACTAGTGATAAGGCCTTTTCCCATCCCACACCCATCATTCCTCTTCCATCTCCCATACCTATTATTTCCCTTCTAGATCTCATACTTTTTGATTCTCTTCCATCTACTAGCACCATTGAATTCCCCTCATCCATTGAATTCATCCAATCTTCATCCTCATCTTCTCCTCCTGACACTATCCACACCCCATCCCATGAACCTCACACATCCACCCTTTTTCCCTGTATCCAACTCCTAGATTCTCCCCTCCTTCCATCCCCTCCATCTATAGAGTCCATCCACACATCCCCCATATTCCCTCTATTCTAATCACAAAATATCCCATCTTTTTATCCCCTCCATTTGAAGAATCCCTTCATACATCCCCCATCACACCATCCACATCAATCCAATCATGTCAAGACCTTGTCCAAAAAAATGTTGAAGTATCTATTGATTTGAATGAAGATTGTATCATTCCATCCACTCCATATCAAGATCCTAACATCCCACTCCATCCATTATATGATCCATCTACTCTAACTCTAGATCTATTATCCTATCTGAGTCAAGATCCAATCATCCCAACCACTCCATTTCCTAATTCATCCACTCCTTCACATCAAGATCCTACCATTCCATCTCCTCCAACTCTAAATCCATTACCCCATCTACATCAAGATCCAAGAATCCCATCCCCTCCCCTTCATCATCCTTTATCTCCTCTAATTCCAACTATCCTACCACCATTACTCCATCACCTTGGTCCACTCACATTCATCTGTGGTGGTCCACTTAAAACAGAAGAAATCAATTACATCTCCACCAATTTCCATCCACCTAATAATGGACTCACATCTTGTTCCTTCACTAAAAAGTATCCTACCTTGAATAAAATGCTAAAAAAATGGAATTTTCAAGGTAAAGGCACAAGCCTAAATGAGAAAGGTACTCTAGAGCCCATTCATGTTAAAATACATCCAAAATCTTGTGGTGTTGGATGTACACCTTAGGATCCTTCTTCCAAAACTGTTGGTACAACTAAAGAAAAGTTCAAGAGTGCTTTCAAACCCTCCATCACATCTTCCTATCATCCCTCTAAAGCATATAATGCCATCCCCCCTCCTCCATCCTTGCAACCCAAGACAACCTACCATATTCCTCCTTCATCCTCTAAATCCATTTTGGGCCCCTATTTCCCAAAATCTCATCCCACATCTTATCCCACTCCTTCCTTCATCCATAAATCCTATATAAAAAATCCCACCACTTACATTCCCAATCAGGATCAACAAAGGCACATACCCATGCGCCCCATCCACCATCCTACCTCCACTACTCCATCCATATTTCCTCCATCTCATGCAAGTTCTCATATCTCTTCCAATGCTACTTACTATAATTTGGATGCCAAATCACCAATGCATAAAGCTACAAATCCACAATCTAAATATTGTCATGTCCACTTCAAACGACATGCTCCAACAAAAGAAAACCCAATAAAATAATGCACTACATCCCATTGGCCACAAAATCCCACGAAAGAAAAATAAAAAACAATGTGAATCCCAAAGAAAAAAGATGACATGCATCTAAAATAAAAATCCATTGTGGATTTCGAGGTTACTAATCCTCTAGCTGAGCATTCCTCTCCTCCATCTTGAAAGTCTATTTTGGGTCCTTAAGTCCCCCAACTTCCTACCATGATTCCTACATCACAACCACAGGTACCATCCACTTCACATTCACTCTTCCCACATCCCTCACAACATGTGTCAATGATGATCTTGACAGCATCCCCCTATCCCACTCACTTTCCATCATTTTATCTGATACTTCCAACTATCATATCCCCTATCCCACATATCTCCCCCTGCATAACTATCTCATACCTGCATTTTCCTAAGTCACTCATCCCACATAAAGTTGTACCAACATATTGTGATCAACACCAAAAGAAAAAATAGAATAGTAAAGCAAAACTAGAAAACTAGAAAAAAGAAAAAAAAAGAAGCAAAAACAACCAAAATAATAAAAAAAATAAAAAGAAATCAATTCGTTCATTAGTGAAAACTTGACAAACAAGCACCTTGGACAAGTACCTTGATGAAAAATTGGTAAAAATGCATCATGTGTAGTTCTTCCATCCAGTTTCTCTTCACACTTGGGAGCAATTCCTTCTAGCCACCATCCATCTAACATCCATATCCTATCTTTTCCTTTTTACTTCCTCCATCCTCCTTTGGATCTTTATGAGGAATATACAGGCCACCATATCTACATGCTTTTGGACATCTCTTGAAATCTATCTCCCATCTCCCATATTTATCCACCTATCCTTTTATCCACGCATCCTTCCTTCCATCTATCCTTCTACACTATCTTCCTCCCTTATCCACCCTTCGGCTTATCTTTCATTCAACTCCGTCATCCTCTTTTTATCCTCTCTTCCATCCTATCGTACCCCCCTATTAATTTCTCACATACATGACCTATCCTAAGTGGGGGCATTCTGTTCCTTGGTGACATAGTCCTTGGAGACCTTCTCATATCCACTTGTCATTTCCCAATCCTCCTCTTCCATCCAAAATCCTTCACCCATCCATCCATTCCTCTACTACAATCCTTCCATCCAGTGCTTCCCTCTCTGCATTCCCCAATGTCTCCCCCATTTTCCAATTCCTCCTTTCATATATCCCATCACTTGTTTCTTCCCTTGTCATTGGTATCTAGCTCTAGGCTATCCTCATGCACCAAATTCCACATATTCCAATCCTAATTCTCCTTGTGACCTACCATCACATGCAAATCCTATCCATATCCTCCAGCTATGCAAAGTCAAGCAACAATCAACCCATCCAAGCACACCCTTAACCTTGCTACAAGCTTTGATCACAATCTACTCATCATCATTGGGATGCATCCTTCCCAATCATTATGTTTTATTTGGGCTTACATCGTTCCCACATCTAGAGCACCCCATTTGCTATTCCTTTATCTTGGCATTTTGGCTCAACCGGGGCAACATCATGCATATCGGCTTCATCTCATCCCTAGTCCCTAAGCTTCCTATGTCTTTAGTCTATATATATCTTGTCCATGTTAGTCCAGTCTTGAGTCCAATCTCACATGTGCATATTTCACATCCTTGGTCGGTCTCCTTGTAGAAAGTGATCCAGTTCCATTCCAAATCCTATGCTACAACAAGTTCCTTTTGACAAAATTATGCTTCAACAATTTGATCTTAGTACATCTTTTGGACAATCAGATACACACTTGATATCCCTATGGAAATGGGTCTATGTAGGATGTATCCTTCCTCATGTTGACCTAAATCCAATCATCTTCATCACACTGGGTCCGTGTAGATGTATCCTTCCTCACGTCGGACCTAAATCCAATCATCTCCATCGAAACGGGTCCTTGTAGGATGTATCCTTCCTCTTGACTGACTTGAATCCAATCAACATTCTGTATCATGTGATCTCTTTGGAAAAAGGCGTCTTGTGATTGAATTTTTGATCTTGGAATTTGATTTTGGTTCTTTATTATCATTCCTGATTCTTTTTGGTTGTTCTCCTCCTCAAAGTTTCCATGATTCTTTATATCATGGTATGCTCTGAATGGATGCACATGGGTTAACAAACTTGATCTTTTTTGTTTTCTTATTGTGAGTTAGTTGAATATGACCCTTGCATGTATGTAATCTATTTGGGTTTGCATGATACATTTGGGAAATGCGGTTTTCTTGTGGGCTTTTCCAGCATCATTTCATCCATGGTTCTTCCTGAGAGTCATGTGTGATTCTAGGGAAACCCCCCTGTGTTTATCATGTTAGTCCTTTGCAACACCAGTGACAAGGCCTCATGTTCCTAGTAACCTTGGCATGGTCTCTAGCATTGCTATATAAAAATAAGTGCTCAAACTACATGGTGGTATTCCTTCCCGGAATACACCTCGCTCAAGCTTCAAATGAATCCCCCCATCAAATCCCCAGTAAAGAAATCATATCCAACAAACAACAATCCTATCTTCCAATTAATCCCTACAATGATCCTACTCCTACATAATCCCTCCTAATCGTCCACACCTTATCCCTCATCCCTGATGCAAACTTTAATCCCACATGGCTTACCATCCTCCTCTTTTTCTTTTTCTTTCCCTTTCTTGTCACTCCTAGCCATATTTTTGAGATGTCGTCAGGGCTTCACTATTCTTCCTGCCGCCCTCTCAAGGGGGCATCATCCTAGTCAAATTCTATTCTAATTCTATCCTAATCATCACTCTTGGGAAACTTTGTTACCTACATCACATAATCACGTCGTCTATTATTTTAAACGTCTTTGAAATAGTGTTATTATAACACTATGTCGAAGAGGGGCAAAATGTAGAGACCTAAATCTGATTAAACCATGTTAATCATATTTAGTGCCCTCCTAGAACATCATTGATTAAGTAATGAGTTATTACCTAATTTATTTATGTTATCCAACTATCCTGATTAATTCATCTAATTAAGCTATAGTATGATTAATTATTATATGGCAACCAATGGCCTAATAGTTAATTAAACTCCCTTTTCCCATATTAGATTGAATGAATATACTTATTCATTTAGTTTAATTCATATTATCCTCTTTCCCTCCACTTGTGATTTAAATAGTTAATTCTGTTCTATTTAAGCACATGACTTATAACCTTAACCCCTAACCTAACCAATCCCAACCACCTAACCCTGAGTTCTAACTCAACCCAACCCTTTCAAACATGCTAATCCTTCCTCATTAGCTAATTAACCCTAATCAGCTAATTAACCCCTCCACTCATTCTCTCTCCTCCCATCACATCTCCCTAATCACCCCTCTTAAACTCTAACCTTAATCCTAATATGCTCCTAAGCTTGTCACATTCCTAATCCAAGGATTAGGAACTCAACCCCAACTCCAAAGTCAAATTTCTCAAGCCATCCTCATAAATGCCCATCCATAAGCATTTAATTCCCATCCTTAAGCATTTAAGCCTCTTTAATTCTCTTACAACCCTCATTACTCACCTTATCCCTTAAAGTCTTCTCTCATCCCCTTTGCACATGGACCAAAATGGTCACATTCTTCATCCCCTCACACCCTCTCTCCTTGTGACACTTGTCACAATGAGAGGCATTTGGAGGAGAAAAATCCTTGTGCTCTCTCCCAAATGCATCTGAGCCACTCTTTAGGTTTGCATCTTGACCCTCCATTTTGAGTCTATTTTTCTATAAGAAGAGCCTCCTCCCTTCACAATTTATCCATCTTGTTATGCAGAGTTATAATGTTAGTTTGAATCCACATCTTCAAGCTTGAAGCATGGATCAATGAGAACACATCCAAAATCAATGGACACATCCAAAGATCAAAAGGTATCTTGAATCGGTTTTAGGGGGGTTTGCACTCCTTAAGTTTTACTTGTTTTCTTTTAAGTCCAATCTTGAGTGTAGTTATGATTATTAGTTGTTGAGTGCTTTATTTTATTATTGTATTCCTTTATTAACACAATAATTTCACTGCTCACACAAAGATTTTGATAAATCCTATCTTATTTGAACTTATTGCAGATTAACATAGATCAATAATGGAAAAACTTCCAAAAAGGATATCATAATGCAAGAAACAACTATATAGTTCTTATACTTCATGTAGACAAGATGTCTAAAATTAGAACATGTTTCCAAAAATTACTATTATTTTACCAATTTGTAATTCTTGAGAGTTCTTGCTTGTACACTCCTACTATAGATTAATATCATTGTATAAAGAAAAATCATGATTTACAGATTGAAATTCTTATATTTCTTGATAAAATCAATGATCCTATTTATTGTAACTAAGATAAAGGGTAATAATTCTTGATAGTATCGCAATTTATATCAAAATAGAAAATATAACTCACAAGAGTGTGACTTCATTCATTTTATAGACTAACTTTAGCCTACTATACATTCATTGGTATGAAATATAAGTTCAGAGGAATTACACAGTGATTATAGTAACAAGACATCTTTTAACTTTCCTAATTATTTTATGCAATTAAAAATAGGGGTTCCAAAATTAATGTTCGCTACTTCTATACTAGAAAACAAGGCCAATGCAAGATGGGTGTAGACATCTAAAATCATCCCTGCACACTTATATTAATTTAATTAATATTACCTTATCATTATAGTTAATTTTAGTTAATTAACTATTTTTGTTATATTCATCTATTTATTTAATTAAATTAATTTTTTATTCTATGGTATCTAAAGTTAATTTAAATACCCTTCCCTAATATATTCAATTTACATTTAATATATGATTCTCCACAAAATCCCCCTTTAAATAAATTCTAATTTATTCCAACCACATTATAATATTCTACTAAGCTATGATTAATCTAAATCTTATTTGGATTAATCTTAAACCCACCTCAAAATGCTAGATTTCTAATCTATACCCATCACTATCCCCCCTAATCCTACTCCTCTAATTAATCTTAGATTAATTAGACTAATTTTTCAGTTCCTACAACAATTAACCTCCTAATGGTGCACACACATATGTGAGCATCCCTCCTATAGGAGTTGTCTATTCCCTTTGCTCAAAATGACCCAATCCATTTCTCTTACATCTTGTCTCCCTTTCCTCTTTGGAAGATGCTCAACATGTGACTCACTTTGAGTCTCCCACCCTCTTACACTTGTCATTGAGCTACCATTCCCAAGAGTTTCTTACACATGTGTGAGAAACTCTCCCTCTTCCATGACCAGTCCTTTATCTCATATGGAATCTATGTAGATGCCACATGAGATCCATCTCATCCAAGCCCCCCAAAAATCTATAAATAGAAGGACTCACTCCTTGCAAATAATCTCTCATTTTGTGCATTGTTACCATGTTAGTATTGCTCTAGAATTCCATAGTTCATTTTTATGTTTTTCATGCTTAGTTCATTATTGAATCTAGAAATCACACGCTAGGTTAATGGTGAATGAACCTTAGATTAATCTTACATTTGATCTTAGTTTAATAGTTTGAATCTCCATTTGCATCAATGGTGAAATCTTGAGACAAGTTCTCCATACTTGTCCTTGAGCTCTTCATTATCCACTAGTTTGCATTGTATATTTCACTCCATAGAAAGCAAGAAATCAATAGTGGGATTAGTATTTTGTGTTGAGAGAGCACACCCACATTCCTCTCTAAGAGAAAATCAACAAGGCTTGGGTGCCCTTGTTTGGATCATCGGAGGTTATGGGGGAAGGATTTTGTTTTTAGTATGCTTTTATATGTTCATGTAGTTTATATGATTTATATATCTAACATTTGCATGTCTGAGTGTGCTCCCAATAGGTAGGTTTCCAGCATATACATTTTGGCATGCTCGGTGGGACCCAGGTCCTTAAAACATTTAAACTTCTAGATTTTTTTTTCCATTTTTTGAACCCAGTCACACATTGTCATCTGCGATTTACATAGATTCATATGTGACCTGTAATCATCGTCTGCACTATAAGATTTTCGTCTACGCTTTGTGATTGTTTTTTGTGCAGATGACAATTTGTATAAATTGTCATCTGCGCTATGTTATGCCCTGCATACCCATCCCTACATTTTGTGATCAAAATATCGGGTCCCCCTTTTTTCCTTTGCTTTTTCTTTGTTTTTCCTCTTCCTTCTTTGGGCTCTCGTCCTTACTTTTGTATTTGTATTTTCTTTGTCCTTCATTTTCTCCAGGATCCAGATCCCAAAGTATCATTCCCAAAGATGATGGTTTCAGAACTTTGAGACCTGACAATCATTTGTCTTTCTTTTGAAGATGAATGATTGCTAGGTGCCCCGAGGTTCGGACTTTGGTGGCCAACTCATTTCTTGTAGTAATTTTTGTAACTAATGCGCTCCCCTAGGAATTATTTAAGGCCTTTTACCTTGTCATTTTTATACTTACCATGAACTAATTACCTTCTAGTGAATTATCTTGAGAGCGAAGCAAATTATTTTCCGAGATGAAGCATGTGAGGTAGGATGTGTAGAGGTATGTTTGACGATCCTCATAGAGAGTTTAGGTGACAAAGTGAGATTTTTTGCAGTGCCCCCTTTCAAAATTTTGAGTTTCAGGTAGGCCCTTAGGCTACTTTCCTTTTTGTTTCATTTTTTTTTGTTTTTATGCGTTGCTTTCTTTCTGGTTTGTTTTCTCTTGTTTTTGTTCGTGTTCACTCTTCATTTTTGTCTATTAGTTTTTGTTTAACTTCTATTTGGTCTTGTTTTCTATGTCTTCTAGGTGTTTGTTCACCCTTGTCATCCAGGCCACATATTCTATTTGGTGCATTGTCATCCTTGGTCCTTGTGTGTCTCTTTTTATTTGTATTCGGCCAACTTAAAGGCAAGAAATCTATTTCCTAAGTTGTAAATCTTCTGTAAATATTTTTTTGTGTCTGGCTCTGTAGCCTCTAAATTCTTTAGATATGGGTTCTTGGAGTATTGGTAGCTCCTTGTAAATACTTAGTCATTTCTTGTAGGTTAGAGTTTGGTTCTATAAATTTCTAGGCATTCTACATGTTGTTAATAGTCTTAGCTAGTTGTACATTTTTGAGTCTGCAAATTTCTTCTTTCCTACACTAAAGAGATGTTGCATCTCTAAAATTCGTTCCTAGTTCAGGTCCTATGGAGGTAGCTCCTAGGGACCCCATTGTTCCAAATTATTTATGAGATCTGAGGACCATGTCCACCCAATAAGCGCATCTGCCATTCTATTTGATGCAACTTTGGGCATTGAGGTGATGGGTATGTCAGCTGTAGAGGCTAGCTCACTAGTAGGTCATTAATATTTCTATCTCCTCCAACCTTTTTGTCTTAGTGGAGGAATTAGTTCCCACGCACAAAATTTACAATTTGTCCCAAGTGGCACTCATGCCACTCATGACAAAAGAATTGTCCATTAAATGTCATTACTTAGCCAAGTGGGATTACGTGTGTTAGGGTACGATAGAAAGTCCACCTATCTTGTCACTGACGTTACCATCCTTTCAAGTTGATCTTGGGTGTCTTGGTGAATCCAGAATTATTTACCCCATCTGACCTTTTCAGTCACCATTCCCATTCTTTTGTGCATAGGAATAGTTTCATGTGTTAATTTAATTACATTAGAAATAATCTTCAGAAACATGATTCCTTTTGAGATGTCTAACATTTTCCATTTCAGGTGAAAAAGTAAAATCATGCCCGAGGTCTCTGGAACCTGAAATCCTTTTAATGTTTATGTACTGATGGTTGTCTAGTTTGTAGGTACAGGGTAAAGTAAGAAAGAAATGGCTTCAAAATCTTCACCTCTTGGGAGCCCTAAACTATTGAATGCCCTTGTGGGCACCAGTAAGAAGAACAAAGCGGAACGGGTATTGGCTAAGCTCCCTTTGAACCATAAATATAATAAAGGCAAGATGATTCTGGGGTCCTGAATTGAGTCTCCTCTTAAAGAGATTACTGACAAAGATGTCGATACTTGGGCTATATTAAGGGCCTTATTCAAGAAATTCATCAACAGTGACAGGCCAATGACTCTATTTCAGTCAACTTAGCGACATTTGGTATCATTCGGGTGGGTATTTTTCCATGCTTAGTGCAAGCGCTTGAGCTAACTTTTCTCGTGGCCAAATGTTACAATCCAGGTAGTGTAACTATTGTGTTGGTGTCGCCCAACCCCCTTGGTTACCCAGTTCCCATCGTCTCCTTGGACTGTGATGCCACCACCACAAGGTAGTGCATCCTACACTTTTCAGATGCTATTACTCTCACCAGGGCTGCTTTTCTCGACTAGTTTGAGAAAGAAGCTGAACTAGCCCGATGTGACCTTTACTCAAAGTGGCTAAAGATCCCAGCCTAGGAATTCAAGAAGATATAGATGGATATCCCTTTCTCAAACTTTAAGGATCCCATCTAGGCCAAAATTGTATTTCTATGTAGGATTTTTGGGGATCCCCATGTTTGGGAATTCTCCCCTTGGATATACTACTTTTTATATGGCATGACCACCAACAAGGCACACTTCGACTAGCCTAACATCATATTCAAGCATGTAGACATCCAGATGAGGAGGGTCAAGGAAAAAAAAAACTTCTATATGGCCTCCTACATCCTCTAGCCACTTGCTTGATAGAACCTAGGAATATGGGGATTAACTATAGTTGGCATTCTTGGGGATGGAGCTGTACAGGCCACCCCATGGGACCAGAGTTTTCCCCATTTTTATAAATTCAACGATGCCTTCATCTTCCATAGGATTAAGGAAATCACTAGTGATCAGAAATTTAGAATGTCCCCAAAGGCCATGGCATTAGTTAATGCGTAGGGATGTTACTTCATTCAGTTCTCCTAGCACACCTATATTTAGGTGTCCATATTTTTTGAGCAACCTTACCTCTTGCACAAAAATTATGGGGATAGGATTATTTTGCTAGGATTTTGTAGGCACATTCTAGAGGCACATGCTTTGACGTCTACAAGGAAAATCACCTTTTTTTTCCATTCATGTGCGGGAACTACACATGCTCGGGAAGCAAAGAGTGAGCTAAGAAGCTTGAACTTAGCTAATTTTTCATTGATTCAAAAAGACTATGATCCACTTGGGCAACTAGAAAGGATGATACCAATGGGAATAAAACCCCACGAGTGACACTTAGAAGATTTTTGGCCTAATTTCCAAGATGATTTTGATGTCTAGAAGAAGCAATACTCTAGGATGCAGAAGGTAATGATGGAAATTTTAAATCTCTATACATTCCCATGAATATTTTCAAACACCGGGTCACTTGAGGACCCTGAGTACAAAGAAATAGGTATAGACAAGATGGACCTCCCTCTGATAGATTGGGATACGCCATAATTTTTGAGTATTGAGGTCATCTCAAGGACAATGATTCAATGCACCCACATGTATTTTGTAAAGGCTTTCCCTGTTGGGTATATTTCTAGTTTTTCTGAGTCTTGCTAAAAGTTTTTAGTTCCCAGTGTTAGTTATGCCTAAAAATATCAAGGTCTATCCCATTGTACCTTCAAATTTTCCTGCAAGTCTCTGATTTCCAAGAAATGCAATGCAAAGTGGTCAAAAACCCTAAACCCTTGGTCATTTGTGTCTCTTATGTGCAAAAAACCTAGTCCTTCATGACCTTGTTCTAATTTGAAGTTAATTTTTTGAGTAACTTAAGTATCTTGTAAGCCATGTGAGTTTTAGCCTTTGCCTTTATCTTAATCTCATAATCAGAACCAAATATTCCATTTGGTCTAGAGACTTGGCATAGGCTTTTATATCTTAATCTCAAGAAGAAAATAATATGCTCTAAAGCATTCAAAGATTAAGTGTAGACAGTAGATCTTGATCTAATCATGTGGTTGGCACATGATCGCTAGATAAATATAAAGTTGTCTCAAAGATTCAGAGACTTATTGACAACCATGGATGAAATTATGATTATGTGGCTAGCACTAGATCTCAAGATTTAACCTAAGTTACAAGAAATCTTCATTAATTTAGAGATATCTTAGTCGCAGAATCTTGTAATCCAACCTGAGGTCAAGACAGAGTTCACTTTATGCTTTGTCACGTGATCTCCAAATGAAATCAGAGTTTGGTGAAAGATTGTGAGATTCAGTGAGGATCATTAATATTTTCCTAGATGAGCGGCTATCGCATGATCTCCAAAAAAATGCCAAGGTCAAGCTTTACTTCAGCGATTAAGCGATAACCATAGATCTTTTTATATCCTTGACTTGATCATGTGGTCTGCGCGTGATCTCCCAATTAACTCAAGAGTTAGTGAATATTTCAGAGACTTGGAGATAAGGCTTGTTGCATAATCTCCATATAAACCTGAGGTTGAGACTAAGTCAAGTAAAGTTTATTATGAGATTCAGAGATAACTTTGTCACATGATCTCAGAATGAAAGTGTGGTTAAGAAGATAGTCTTGAGATTTAGTGCAGGCCGTTGGATTAAAGTAGAATCAAGGGTTTCCATGTAATCTAGGGAAGAATTGATAAAGTAAAAAAATATTGTGAGACTTAGCACTAATAGTTGATCAAGAAAATATCTGAGGGCCAGTGCATGATCTCCAAAAAAAATTTGAGTTAGAAGAATTCTTTAGCAACTTAGAGATTCATTCAGTCGCTAAATCTCTAGAAGAACCATGGTCAGTTGTGGTTAAGTCAGAGCCAAGTCAAATTTTATGTGAATGAATTTAAGCCATTGATCAAGAAAAAGATGTGTGTCTAGCACTGAATCTCTAGAAGAAGTCAAAGAGTCATGATTTATTCAATGCTTAAGAGGTAACAAGCTAAGATGCAGACATGTGTTTAAGTGGCTAAGAGATCTATGTTGTTCTTGAAGTCTTTGAATAAACTCAGGGTTTAGTAGATCTTTCCTCGACTCAGAGATAGCCTTTATCTCTGAATCTCCAGACATGACCAGAGTTAGTCCAAGCATTATGAGATTGTGAGAGAGCCTTTAGTCTCGTGATCTTAGAACAAAATGAAGTTAAAGCCCAAGATTGTGAGATTTAGCATAGGCTGTATATTAAAATAAAGATCAAGGTTAGTCACATGATCTCCAAACAGAATGAGAAAGTACAAAATGGTTCATAGAATCAGCGCAGAGCATAGATCAAAATCTAATCGTCTAGTTTGCGCATGATCTCCAAATAAATTTAGGGTAAAGTAAAACATTTAGCTCCTTAGATTTTTCTCAGTCGCGTGATCTCCAAAGGACCTAAGGTTAAGATAAAAGCTTAGTGACTCAGCAAGGAGCGTAGATCTCATATAAGATGAATAGCTAGCACTAAATCTCTAGATAAAACTTGGGTTAAGAGAAATATTTAGAGACTTAGAGATCTTTCAGTCACTGAATCTCCATAATTGAATCATGGTCAAAGTAAAGTCTAGTAAGGTTTATTCAACGATTCAGAGATAAGAAGAAACAAGTTACTCAGAGTTAAGAAGTAAATCATATGCAAAGTAAAGTTAAAATGATTGGCCAACGTGTAATCTGAGAACAAAATTAGAGTTAAGCAAACCATCTAGCAACCTAGTGAGAACTATAGATGGAGAAGAAGATCATGTGGTTGGCACTAGATCTTGTGATCTAACCCGAGTCAAAGAAAAATCTTAGCAACTTGGAGATAAATCAGTCACGTGATCGCCAGATAAACTATGGTCTAAGTATGGTAAGATCTTAAGGATTTGTTCTCATACCATTAAAAGGAAAGAAATATAAAAGCCAGAGCCTATTAAAGACAAAATATTTTGACACAGTACAAGTAATCTATTGAGATGTGAAAATCAAGAAAAATTGGCCAATCAGATAGTGTGTCGAGCCTTTTTTCATATAATAAGGTTTTAAAACTAAAAAAGCACTCATGACTTTTCCAAATAGGCTATTCAAATTTGATTTCCTATCAACTTCAAGCACCACAGCTAGGAAAGAATTGATGTCAAGACACGCAGAGTTATTGTAGAAGTGATTGAGAAATGATTTCCAAGTTCTCGAATAGACTGGTGCATTCAATTTTCAATGATAAATAGACACAGCCTTTATACATTTCTGATTACCAAAGTTTTTAGAGTACAGAGCAGAGAAAGTGCCAAAGTTTGTAGAGTTTTCAGAGTGAAGAAATTGCTTAAGTTTCAGAGCAAATTGTGAGGAGAAGTCTAGGTCTAAGTGAAGAATTGTTCAGTAAAGATTAGAAAAGATGAGCCAACCTGAGTCGAGTAGAGATTTAGGTAGTGGTGAGGCCAGAGATGCAAAGGAGGATCAAAAAGGGAAGAGGAACTTCTCAGATGAATTCATTGCTCTGCTACCAGGAAAAAATCAGAATAAAAAGGTAGACGATGAATCCTTTTATGATGCTATGTCAAATTTTAGAGATCCCATTACTCCTAGGTGTTCTAGCTTTCATTTTTTAATTATTTCTATAGAAATATGGATAGGAAAATCCCAATTGTAAACCCTTAGACATTAGGTGTAGTAAAGCTAATTGTCCTAGATGTCTTCGTAGATGTTGACCTTTTGATAACCCTAGATGAAATATATGACTCTACCTCCAAAAAAATTAGAAAAGGAAATGAAACAACCTTAGTGACCTTAGATAGGTCAACATTCATGAAATCCTTCAAAATTTATCATGCCTCTGCCACAGAGATAGAATTGAAAAAATTATAGAGAAAATATGCCAGAGAGGTCACCATAGTCAGTAAGTTGGTCCGAGCCCATGTGCCTAGGTTGAACAGGAATTATGTGGCCCCATTTCTTCCTTCAAAGGGTGCACCTTATGAGTTCAAATACCTCTATTTCTACATGAAATATATAGCCAATGGGTTGTGTAGGGTTCTAGGCATAGATGAACATCTTGAGAAGCTGCATGCTAATCTTCTGATGATTATCCTAGATATTCAGAACTCCCATGCCACCAAATATTTTGACTACATCCAGTATGTCATAGACAAAATGCATGAGGGCCTGATCAAAATTTAGAAGAAGGTTAACCCGAAGTTCATGCATTATTCTCTTCTAATGCATTTGATATTGTATTTCAAGATTGACAACATGAATACAAAGTTGCTAAGACCAAGAACTCAATTCCAAATCTAGCCAAACCCCATACAATTGTGGATTAGGGTTTGGAACTATACCTCAAACAAGAATGAATTATGTGGCTTTGAGAACTAGATAGTACATCCACTTCTAGAACTATTGGGCCTTAATGTAACTAGGTTACTGTAACACCCCAAAATTGGCATCTTGCAACCCTAACCAATTTTGTTGCATTTGTCATTCTTCTAAATCATAAAAGTCCTATTGTACTAGGAAATTTTAAGTTTTGACTGACTATACTTGACCTAAGTGTCAAATGCACAAAATCCTAAATCTCCATTAATCATACATTATATTTAATTCCTAAATATCAATTTAATTAGCTAAATAAACCCTATTATTGTTTTAATTTAATTATAAAGTCCTAGCACTTTAGTTAAATTAAATTCACCCCTTTTAGCTAAACCAGATAAAATGGAATTAAATAATATTTAATTATTAAATAAATATCCTCATTTAAAAAATTGAATTTAATTATTCAAATAATTGAGAAAACACATTTATGAGGTCATATTCTATTTAATTAATTAAATATTCTGTCAAGAATCTTTTGAATTCTTTCGTAATCTATTCTGAGTTCTTCTTGATCTCTGATTCAACATCTATCTGTGATTTCTCTCTCTCAATCATCATTATGATGTGTCATCTTTCCATTTCGCTCCCGAGGGGGCAGGATGATTACATCATTGAATCACTTCAAAGCTATTCCATTCAATCCAATCTAATTTTAAAAAGTCCTCATTTCTAGGGGCGTCTCATCACTTGGGGCATGTTTAGTTTTTCATACCTCAAAGTCAAAACTGAGTGTTCCATGACTTTGAATCACTAAGGGCATCTTTGTTCCTTACATCTTGTCATCTATTAGGAATTGGGCAATCTAACCTAGATTTCTAAGGATCAAGCTTCGTTCTGGAGATGATTCTTGAAATCTCAATCTATTAAGTATGTGAGCAATCTAACTCAGATTCTTGAGGATCAAGCTTCATTCTAGAAATGGTTCTCAAAAACCTCATCTATTAGGAATTGGGGCAATCCAACCCTGATTCCTGAAAATCAAGCTCCATTCTGGAGATAATTCTAAAACTCGATTTGACTAGTGTCTGGGAAATCTAACCTAGATATTGGGGGACTAAGCTTCATTATGGAGATAGTCCTAAAATCTCTATTGACTATCCTTTTTTGGACAGGTATCAGGGCAATCTAATCCTAACTCCTAAAGGTTGAGCCTCATTCTGGGGATAGTCTTTTGAAAGATATCAATTTATTAGGTATCAGGGAAATCTAACCCGGATCCCTAAGGATCAAGCTTCATTCTGGATATTATTCTCAAAATATTAATCTATTAGGTATTAGGGCAATCTAACCCAGATTCCTGAGGATCAAGCTTCATTATGAAGATGACCCTCCAAAACTCTACTGGATTGACATCTTGGCAATCTAAACTAGAGTTTGGAGGGTTAAGCTTTGTCCTGGAGATGGCTCTGAAATCTTCATCAATCGATCTTTGCATCATCAATTTTCAAAATCTATTCTTCTGTGCTTCAGACATCATACTATTCTTTGAATCAATGTGCTGCTCACACATCAATTCAAAGAGGGGCAAAATGTAACACGCAAAAATTTGTATCTTGCAACCCTAACCAATTTTTTTGCATTTGTCATTCTTCTAAATCATCAAAGTCCCATTGTACTAGGCAATTCTGAGTTTTGACTAACTCTACTCGACCTAAGTGTCAAATGCAAAAAATCCTAAATCTACATTAATCATACATTATATTTAATTCCTAAATATCAATTTAATTAGCTAAATAAACCCTATGATTGGATTAATTTAATTATAAAGTCTTAGCACTTTAATTAAATTAAATTCACCCTTTTTAGCTAAAACACATAAAAAGGAATTAAATAATATTTAATTATTAAATAAATATCCTCATTTCAAAAATTGAATTTGATTATTCAAATAATTAAGAAAACATATTTATGAGGTCATATTCTATTGAATTAATTAAATATTCTCTCAAAAATCTTCTCTCCCGTTTAGAAATGGAAACTTTGAATTAACTTTGCTTTAAAGAGAAAGAAAACAGTTAAAATAAAAAAAGAAAACAGTTAAAAACAAAGAGAAAATAGTTCATTATTTTCTTTTAAAGAAAACTTGCTAATCTAAATTGGCTTTTTTATCTATTTTATTTAAAAAAGGAAACTTTATATTCTGAGCAGACTCTCAATCTATAAAAGAACTCCCATTCCTCATTCAGAAATATGCATTATTAGAATAAAGAATTGCTGTTACATTTTAGAATTCATCATCTCATTTGAATTAGGCTCATTTGCAATAGAATAACTTCATTTTCTTAGATTAATCTCATATTTCTTATCATGTCTTAGTTTAATCTCATTTATATTAATATTGCATCTTTCATGTTCTTAGATTAATCTTGTATTACATTACATTGTATTCATGGAGAAAAATCTTTCATTCTTGGATTGGTCTAGGTTGTGAGACTCTCGTTCTGAGAGCCATTCAAAACCCCATCTAGATAGGAGGCAACATGTCAAATCATACAGGCATGCAGGATGAATAACTCATATTCATTTCTGTGTGTGGCTCATGAAAAAGGACTATGTTGAATTATATGGTTGAATAGCAAGGCCACATTTAACATGTACAGTTACCAATCAGAACACTTCAACTTATGAGACCTTTCTAGTATGTAGACAAGTGGCCAGAAGGTCACAATTGGGGTGATTTCTAATGTGAAAATACTTTTACCATAATCAAGGTTTATGGATGCTCCAAGCCCCCACACATACTTCCACAATATGTTCCTCCAAGGTTAGCCTTAATAGAGTTCATCTGGCAGCTAATGTGGACAAACAAGTAGCATCTGGATTCTCACAGAAAAGACACCTTCACACCTAGACAATTCAAAGTGGGTACCTTTACTATTGGAGAAAGGGTCATGGATGCAATGAATAAGTGGCTAGGCCAGTATATGATGAGCATGGCCTTGTATAAGTATGTAGATCTGGAAGGTTTTATTAAGAGTGCTAAGAAGTTGCTAACCCAAAACATCACTGCTATCAAAGAGAATGAAGAGTGTGTTAAGGAAGACCTCATCGGGAATATCTTAGAGGATGAAGAAGCAGCAAGAAGAGATGCACAATATCAAGATTTAATAGGCTTGGAGAAACAAATGAAGAAGGCAGGGATTCCATTTGGAGGTTTCTTCTGAGGAGTGCCATATCTACAAAGAATCTCAAAGATGATTGAGTCTTATCACACTTTGTATAATCAATTAGAGGGTAATCAATGAGGTCCTGAGAAACACTCATCCTTAGAGTATGAAGAGGATAGTGAGGGAGGATACTTAGTACATATCCCTCCTCCCATGGATTAGCCACCTATAGTGGAGCACAACATAGAGGTTGGCCTTAAAGAGGTTCTTGATACTAAGGTGACTAATGAGCCCCCAAGGAAAAAATAGAGAGTAGAACAAAGGGAGCCATCTCAAGCTGAGACCCAAGGGAAGAAAAGGGACAAAGTGAGTGCCCTGATCACTAGTGATAGGTAGTACCACCATCAGCTGAGAAAAAATTTCAGGGAAGGGAATAAATTGGAAAAGGATATCCAAGAAGAAGTGGAGTTTCCTCTTCAATTATGTCAAGATGAGAGAGAGATCCATCAAGAGGAATTCTTAAGTGATGATTCTTTCATCAAGACTGATGAATTTAAGAATTTCTTAATATGGAGGAAGCAGAAAGAAGTAGGAGCCCAATTGAAATTGACAGGGGGGAGAAACTATACAGAGTGAGGCCCTGCAAGCCTTTACAACTTATAATGATCCAAAGAATGAAAAAATAACCCCTGAAGAAGCAAGATAGTTAGTCAAGTCAAGTGGGATGCTACTTGTGCTTGGGTGGGATTTGGCCTCTATGTTCATCATTGATCAAATCAGAAAGCAACCAAATGCTAGCTTGTCTTTTGAGACACAAATTGGGGAGATTATCAAGGGATGTGGATATGATCCAAGATCCTAGACACTAGCCATGTGGTATCTGGCACCAAGGACACAAAAACCTTCCTTGGTCAGTGTAGAAGAGAAGATGGATGGGGATAAGATCATTTGGATAGTGCAGAATACTGCTGATATTAGAGGTATCCCAAGTAGTCACCCACTTTTCCCATTTGAATCAAGCAAAAATAAAACAAATCTTTGCAAGATATGAATAATTATTTGATGAGTCTAATGCTATGATCAAGGATAGGGAAAGCTTTTTTATCAAAATCAAGTCATTACAGGGGTAAGTGGAGGTGTTGAATAAGAAGATAGAAGACGCTCCCAAAGATCTCCCCACTCTAGCCAAGGAAGTGGTTTCTGTTCAAATAGATATTACAGAGGACCTCCCCCAAGAAATAGGGCAACCAAGCCAAGATCAGAATCAAGTGGCCTTAAGTGCCTTATTGAACATCTTGCAGCACAGGATAGGTATCCTAAAAGGAAATGTTGACCTGGTACACAAAGCTTGTAGCAAGCTACCTGGCCTAGAGATAGAGGTTAAAAGCCACATTTCTACTTTGGATCCATACTTTGGCACTTGGTTAAGTAGGAGATCACTTTTTGAAAGACTTGAATCCTTGTAGCCACATAGGACATATCTCCCAAATATAGTCTATCAAGTGGGAGAAATGATTGAGCAGATTGGCACAATATTGTCATTCTTCAAGGGCAAGGCCAATCCAATTCAAGCAAGGTTAAATATGTTTGGCCTAGATTTTAACAGATTTATTCCTCTAGTTAAGGGAGAAGATGAAAAGATCAAATCAATGAAAGAATGGAAAAATGATTTTGATACTATACTACCTATTAAAGAGGCATTCATAATAGATGACAGTGTCCTAGACATGGACATATTTAACATAGCCTTGGATGAAGTGTTTAAAGTAGAGACAAACTTTATGAAGTTTGTTATAGATGTCAAGGCTATAGCTAATGCCAGATGGGAGAGGAAAATAGTATAGTTATAGGGTTTTGAAAGTTTTAATTAGCCTTTAGAGGCTTAAGTTACATAGTGGGACAACATCACCAAGCAGAAGAAGAAGAAGCCATCAACTATTGAACTGGATGTGATGGATGAGGATAAAAGTGGCACCTGACACCTGATCAATGATCACAAGGAGGGTAATCATCAGAAATACTAGTGTAAGTTAGCCTATATTGGTGGTCACTAGGTCTCACAACAACCTCAAGAGTTTACCCAAAATATCTGCAGACAAAGGTGCCAACTGCCAAGGATTTGGAATCATTTCAAATCAGATACTCAAGTATTTCTTCTCCACTGACTGAAGATGTAACTATATTTTTTTCTTTTAGTACTTTTAGGTTTAGCCTAGCCATCCAAAGATTGTTCCATCCTTTCTTTCTAAGGATTCTAAGATGGATAGTTCTCTCTATATATAGAAAGTTGTATGATATTGTAAAGGACGGTGAATTCACAACTGCGAGGCAAACTTCTAAATTTTTTCTAGTTTCAAGCTTTTTGTCTGTCTAAATGTATTTAAGCAGAATTATATTAATAAAACACAATGGAGTTTCCTATTCCACATTTATGATGTCTTCTTGTGTTTATGTTTATGCTCTTATATGTTTAATCTGTAAGGCATTTTAAATGCACTAGTTATAAGGTAACTGTGCGACTATTTGTGAGTTTCTTTCAAGGAGGGAGTAAATCTTATAAGTAGTTCTAGAGGGCAGATATTAGTGTAAAAATTTGATACATGGGCATGAGAATGAGAAGGTGGTTTTTAAGGCACTCCATATGAGTTTCATGTGTATTTCAATTAGTTAATTTTTGTGAATGTATATCTCAATTGACTCTTTCCCCTAGATTAGGCACTATTCTAGGTTTTGATTAGTAGTTATCACCATCAATATTTAATCTAAATAACCCTTTACATTTATGTTATTAAGAACATTGATGTTTAATATTGTATTGGAGAATATAGTTCAATTTGTTGATTTCTTGAAGAGAGATTCATTAGGTTAGCCTTCCTGATTGTAGAACTCTAAAAAGAAGAAGGATGAGAATCCTTATTTTACTATTATTTTCCCTTGCCAAGTTCATGGTCTGGCTTATTAAGCTCTGTATTAAATTGGTTTTGTTCATTTGCAATATGTGTTATCAATTGTTGTAGTAGAAGAAAAGATAAAATCAGTGTAATCCTTGATCCATTGTTAAAGTTACTGAGAAAGAAGTAAACTATGAAAGGTACACCCACCTGAGTCTATTGAACTCAAAGAAGAAGGATGATTAATCCTCATCAATTAGACTTTTACTTGTATGAATCAAGAGTTGTGAATCTAAGAGTCAAGAATATTTTCTATATTGAGATTCTACAAGAAAACGTACTAACATGCCCAAAGAGTGTCTGATTGGACATGTTATCTTAATTTTCTATATATGCAAGAAAATAACCAAAAACAACAGAATATTGCATAAAGGTACATTCTCTAACACTAGTAATCAACTTAATGGAGATGAAAAACATATTTTCATTGCATTTATGTTATTAGATTTATTGTACTCTAAGTATTGATCATTTTTTAAATTTACAATTCATACTTGATCATTATATTGTGCATTCAAACTGAATGTGATAAAGAATGTTCTTTTCATGTCACATTTTTCACATTGGAACTTAGAGGAACATATGCAAAATGAAATCATGATAGAGATATGAGGAATAGGAGTCCATGCATTGCCTTGGCTTAGCTGTCTACATTTTGTGAGTCTTCATATCCTTTACATAGTCTCACATGTCAACATGTCATGCATCATACTAGGTCTTCATCAGGTCTTTTGTCCTGCATCATTAAAAAGATAAGAGGAAAAATGATTAGATCCAAATTAGATCCAAGAAATGCATGAAAACTAGAAAACATCATACAAAAATCATACTTTTAGAATTACACATCTGCCAAAAAAATGAAGGCAAGGGAAAAATATGCATCTACACAAACTCAAAGGAAGTATCAAAGGGACATATATCCATGAAACCTTTTACTATATATAGTTATCTTCCTACATTATGTAAAGAATGTCTATTTTACAAACTAGAAGTCTGAATTGAAGGGACTTAGTTCTTGGAAGCTTTAGAAACCTTTTTTAGAAAAGCAAGGTAGAACTCCAAGTTAATAAACACAATCAACCAAACAAGAATCATGCATGAATATTTATTCATGATACATGATATTTAGACATAAAATATGTCAAATTGATTATGTTTAGTAATCTTTGAGCTTCCAGGTAATGTTATGAAATAGAGGAAACAAAAGTACATTCAATATGTAAAGATTGATGGATTATAAATTCACAAACAACATAGAGCAAAGGAAAGTATAGTGAATGTCACGAGCCCGTGCTTGAACTTCACAACAAGCATTATGTCAGAAGAATTCCATGAACTCATAACATAGTATCAAATGCAGAAAGAAAGTAACATGAAATTAATAATAAATAGCCACAAATATTGGTGGATCAATAACCATGCATTTATATCACAATCCACAGTGTTCTTATGCAATGAAGTTCAAAAAACAATAAAGGAAAACCATGCCAATCTTGTTATGCCATTGTCAGAATGTTGTGAAAATGCAGTGGGTACATCAATGATAGGAGTAATATAGAGAAGAACAAGTTCAGTAATGATGGAGTTGCCAAAATAATAGTAAGGGTTCAGACTCACCTCTGTTAATGCCCAAGATACTGCGAATGAACAAGAGAAAAGAAAGCAAAATTTCTAACAGTATTATGCATGAACAGAGAAAAGAAATAACAGTGCCATTTAATACTAAATAATAGACTAAGTACATTGCAAGTTTTGGCCATCAGATGCATGGTTACAGTCATGTTTGTGGGTGTCATGAGCCCATGCTTGAACCCCAAAAACATTATTTCCTTCTTGAAGCATGGCGTTGAGATAGAGTTTGTGCTTGGGTCAGGTCATTAAGCCAAAAATGCCCACACTTTCCACTGCATCGATAGGATAGAACAAAATAACAACTTCAGATATTCTGACAAGAAGCTATCTAACATTTCCATGGGTAGCAATAGTAGAATAGTGAGACAAGAAAATAAATAGTTAATGGGTAGTGAGACTGCAAATCAAGGAGCTAATAGTGCAAATAAAACTTCCCCATGTGCATATTGCAAACATATGTAAAGTTCTAGTGTCAAAACAAAAGATCTACAGTAATAGCTTGAGATGTCAAGCTACAAATTCAAAGTGATAGAGTATGGAGAGAAAGCGTATAACTTTATAATACCAATAGTGAAGTAAAAAAATAGTTCTTCATTATAATCTCTAGATTCATAGCCATAATCAAAGAAAATGATAAGCAGTGCAAACAGTTATATATTATAACAGAGTAAATTGAAGAGGTGATACTTATTTTCATAACCCGAGCTCCATATTCAAATAGAATTTCCAAATCCAAATGTAGAGTGAATTTCCAGTCATCATGGCGAAGACCCATGTCATGCAACCCAAACTCTAGTTCTATTACAACCTGAAGATCCCATACATAAAGAATGATGACATGTAACTGATTGAATGTTTGATAATGTTAAGTTGAAGATGATGGAAGACATTAAATCAGTTAATGGTTTGTATTGTCATTGATGTCAACTTGATATCATCTGTATGGTCATGTACATAATGCCAAATACTTTAGAGAATCAATGGAATAGAGGTTATGCTTTCAACAATGCATAAAAGTCAAGTATTCACTAAGTGATAGACCACACCGGTGCAGTGCACACCATCGGTAAAGACAAAGATAAAGTCATAGTGATACCAAACAAGCAGAAGATAGTGTTGCCCGATGAAGTAGAATCACAAGATGCCTGAAAATCTGAAAACAATGTTGCCCGATGAGCAAGATCCAATGATGCCTGATGGATGGAGATCCTAAAGCTAACTGAAGTTGCACCAACGAAACTGATAGTTGTCACCGGCGACGAATTGCAAAATTGAATGACAAAATAGAGAGATCAAAAAATGACAAAATATCTAGCTGGCAGAGCTAAAGGATAGACCTAACTGGTTGTTTTATTTGTTTTATTCAACCACAATTAAGCAATTGATTTATACAGTTGGCAAGAAGATAACTTTGAGATAAATCAGGAATTAAAGCCATAAATCAATTTGGCTAGATTGTTTTTCATGCCAAGAATCAAGAATCAAGAACCAAGAATTAAGGAATATCATGTCTATATAAGAGACAAGCATAATTCATTTCTGCAAGTAATTAGAAACACGAGGGAGTGAATTGAAAGAAGATGCTGAAGAGAAACTGATGAACGATAAACTTCATGCAGTCCTAATCAATCAAGCTAAGGGAGAGCTAAAGAATTCTACAGACACTGACACATAGTGAAGCACAGCATCACAGAGTAGAAAGATTAAAGTACAAAGAAAGTGAATTGATACACTGATTAGAAAGGTATTGTACATAAATAAATCTAAATATTTGCAATTCAAGTTGCATTAGAAATAGGTCATTGTGTTTTAGTTTAACCATTGAAACATTAAGTCTCTTAATAGAGTAGGACATAACAGTCTTTTATAATTGAGGTATATCCTAATAGATTACCAAAAAGGTTGACTCATGATAGTAGCATCGGTCTTACCTAAAGCCTATTGATAGTCTAAGAAGGAGGCTGATTCAAGGATGGTAGTAAGATTAGCATAAAGCCTATTGACAGTCTAGAGGCTGATTCAAGGATGGTAGCATAGATGCCAGATACTAAGTGACAATCTATGTATAAAAATCCTCTAACAAGGTCGCACTTAATAGTGTGTTTGTAACCTTTAATAGGGTTGGCTCCTAACAGGGCTCACTTTAGAAGAGTGAAAATTTAGGGTACTAGTCCCAGTAGTTTTTCCCTTAACAGGGTTTCCATATTAAAATCCATGTGTTATGTGTGTATGGTTTATTACTTTATTGTTTTACATTTCACATATTCATTTCTGGATTGATTGGTATACTCTGCATATTTACTGAGTATCTGTAAATAAGTTTTACTGCCTATCGGTAATCAAGGAGAATAAGGATAGACACGGTAAACTGACAGATAGTTAATTATTTCAAGTATTTCAAGGCATACATCTTGTATGGACTTAATCTGAGGTGCATTAATTGGTGGATTAAAGTTTAAAGGATAAAAATTTGAGGCCATTGATTCACCCCCCCCTCAGTTATTACTAAAAATTGGTATCAGAGCTTGTGTGCTTAGAAGGAAGGTTTCAAGACGTAAGTAAATATCACAAGATGAACAGACGAGATGTGCCCAAGTTGAACAAGGACAAATTTGCTTCATGGAAAAGAAGAATAAAGCTTCACTTATTAGGTATTGGAAATGATATTACTCAATACTTAGATATTGCATATGTGTTGCCTACATGACCATTGACAGTAGATCAATTAAGAGTAAAGAATGAACATAACTGCATGGTTATAGAGCTTTCAGCCTCACTCTCTAATGCTGAATTTGAGGATTTCAAAGATTGCAAAAATGCAAAGACAATGTGGGACAAGTTGAAGCTTGTACATGGAGGTGATGCAAATGTTCTGAGAGCCAAGGCAGAAATCCTTAGAGGAAATTTTGATGATCTCAAAATGAAAGAAGGTGAAAACATCACTTAGTACATCATAAGAATAAAAGAACTAGTCAATGCTATATGAGGTGTTGGAGGTACACTTGAAGAGGAGACAGTGGTAAGTAAAATTCCAAGAACCTTATTGCCTATATATTCTATTAGAGTCTCTGCTATTCAAAAAATGAGAGCAGTAAAAAATAATATAGTCACTCTTGATAGCCTGATTGGTAGACTGATTTCATTTGAGATGAATAATTTTGATAATAGTGTCCTACCAAGTTTAGAGTCTGCATTCAAGTCTTCTATGAGAATAAGAAAATC